>JMFS01141220.1:0-22516 GCA_000699545.1 Podiceps cristatus | reverse complement strand
ATCCCTGGAGGTATTTAAAAGACAGATAGATAACATGCTTAGAGACATAGTTTAGTAGTGGTTAGGCACGGTTGGACTTGGTGATCTTAAAGGTCCTTTCCAACCTTGGGATTCTGTGTTCTATGATTCAGAAGTGAATGCTGTCTCCAAGTTGCAGTTTTACAGGAGGGCTCTTTTTTGGGGGGCAAACGCATTTGGAAATTACAATTAACTCCAAAATTTAAGTCTACTCTAGATTTATTTGGGTTCAAAATGTGCATTTGCCGATTCAGTAACAGAAAATATTTAGAAGATATATAGGTGAAAGTTGAAATCAGTAAATCATGAACACATGCATAAGTGCATTTTTGGATTTGGTTCTAGTGAATCTAACAAAGGATATATCTGGACTGGGCATTAAAAAGTATTGACAGTAAGATTAAAAATGATCATTCAGATAAAACGATCATACCAGCACTGCTAACTGCAATTACAAATAATAGTAAATAAATATTTCACATTTTTGATCAAGAATTAGTTCTACTAAGTTCCAAAGGAAAAAAAAACAAGATGTAAATACTGCAGTTGTAATATCCTTTCATTGAGGTAGGCTGAGAGCATTAAGGATGCACTTCAATATTTTGAGATTCAGTAAAGCAATTTAGCATGTCTGCTGTTTTCTTAAGTGCTCTAGTAAGCCGGTCTTTGAGATTTTGGAGTTGAGTTAGCAATGCATATAGTACAGAATACATTGTCACTAGATAATAAATATTTTTGAAAAGTCAGCAGTGTGTGTCAACAGTCTGAATGTCATTTAATTTTAAAATAACATTTTAATTTTTTAATTTTTATTAATTTTATTTGGCCATATTTAGAGTTCTTGACAATTTCTCATCAGCATAAAGTAAAATACCTAATAAATATATCCTGTTTACAGACAAATGTTTGCCCAAACCTAATCATTGAAAAAAATTAAGAATCTACAAGAACATGATTTTGTTAGAAACAGAAATAGAGTAAGTTATGGTTCTGTACTCCAAAATAATTCTAGTTGTTCACATATTTCCTCTGACTAGAGGAAAAAAAAAATACTGCAAGATGAGAAGTATATGAAGAAGAGACCTAAGGACTAAGGGATAAAAATAAAAGGCTGTCTACCTGCCAGAATTGCAGTGCTTTGCCAAAATCAAAGCCCTGTAAGTCTGGGGGCCCTTGGTGGGAAATTTTAATCAGACGGAAAATTAAGGCAAGGAGAAAAAACAGTTAACAGGCTATTTAATTATGTAGTCATGACTATTTTATGTTCATAATTTGTTTCTGTAATGCATCTATGACTGACTTTTCAAACAAATACAGGCACATCTTTCTCTCAGTATATCTGTTTTCTGTTGGTTTATGTGATAACATCTCCATATCTAACAGTTCCCCTGCAAACTCCTCCTGCTGGCAGTCCTCATTTGCAGTATCTCCTTTTGTGATTCTAGGATCTTGGTGCACATCTCTATGGCTCCTAGGCCGTGGTAATATCCATAGTTGGCCTGTTAAGCTGATAGTTACGCAAGTCGTAGGGATCTTTGGAGTAAATGAGAAGTGAGCTACTGACTTTCAGTGAGCAAGCAGTTGCTCGGTCAGTCTGCTTGTTCCTTTTTCTCTCTGGCTGCCTTCTTTTTTTGCTGTAGGTTATTGTAGCGTTGTACTTCTGAATACTACTGAAGAAGCTTTGTGTTCCTGGTCTTCCAGTTAGCCACAAGTATATTCTAGTTACATGAGCAAAAGATGACCTCTAAACATTACCCAGGCTTTTTTTCTGATGTTAGGAAACAGGAAAGATGCATACCTCAAACACTTCTTTATAGCCTGCCAGAAAGAAGAATTAACAAAGCATAGCTTAAAGGGAACTCTCTGATCTCAGGTAGAAAGGGTGCTTCACTTGCAGGCAAAATAAAATGGAGAAGGGGAAAGAAAGTATCTTCTGCTGGAACAGAAATGAAAGAAATCATAGCAGAATTGAGATCTCCATATTGGAAACTTCCTTCAAGGACTTGGAAGGAAATGTGGAAGATGTGCATAAAACTGAAGTAATTATTAAGTACAGGTTTTACATATTCTGGAGTTTCAAAGTGGTGGAAAACTTGGTTCCTGAACAGAAACTAAAGATTAGAGATCTAGGGGGGAAAAAAAAAAAAAAAAAAAGAGAGAGAGAGAGAAGGAGGAAGCAAATTTTGGATCAAAAATGGCATAGAGGTGCGAGGAGAGGAATCTTTCATAAAATTACAGAAACTATAGAAAGTATGAGAAATACTAATGAAAGGTTGGAATCTCCAAAGAAAGATAAAGTAAAATAAAATACACCTTTTACCTCTCTTGGAAAGCTACTTTGCAAAGGCATCTTTGCATCACGATGTTCGAGAAGGGGCTGTTTGAGAAATACTTGGGGAAGTTTCTATTTAAGATAACATACTGACAAAAACAAGGAACATTCTCTATGTAAAATAGTTTTCAGGTAATACTTCATGAAAATACAGTGCACTATTTGGTGCTCTTGCTTTCTGTGCTCTTGCATTCGTAGGGACACCGCTTTGGTTGGCTCAGTTACTCTGTCTTCTTCTTTCCCTGAAACAACTGATTGTAGTGCAAGGCATACAAATAGTTAGTGCTTTACATGTAATAATCTCTTTTATTTAATGTGTTACTTGTGTTCCCTGCTAGTTGTAAATAAAGGTCATGGTGTTAAATCCTTCTTAATTAACATTTTTCCTTATTATTTCTTCAGTTATTTCACTGAGGTCTCCATAAAGTTAACAAAAAAGAAATTTCCTTTCTAAGAGTGGAGCTCAATGCCATCTATGGATGTTTTTAAAAAGAACCTTCAAAAGTCTCATTTTTCCCTGAAAAAAAAATGACAGAAATTTATGTGCTGTTCCTTAGGTGCTGATTTTCATGATCTACACATCATCTATGTGCCAAGTTGGCTTTGCTTATTTGGGTATTGGAATTGAGTTGAATTTTTCTTCTGCTTGAAAGCCCGTTCCTCAGCTTAGATTCTGAAATTTGAGATGGATTCTTTCTTACAGGCAGAATAGATTTTTCTTGCTGGGTTTAGATAAGCACTGAATTGGATCACCTGTGGTGGCTGGGGAATTTTAATCAATGCTGGTCTGTAGGAACATGCTTAGCAAATACCTGCAAGAAACACTTGAGCCACAGGTCAGCTGCCTTGGGTCATGGGTATGGACTAGGTAGCCTCTAAGTTTGTTTCCAGCCTTATCTTCTGCAATTCCATGAACATTTTCATTTAGCTAACAATCATTTGATGACTAGCAAACTGGAACAGAAGGTAGTTCATTGATCCAAAGCATTTCTCTGCACTGTGTAGAGGGTTAAAATTCATAGAGAAGATTTAAGGTAGCAAACCCAAGAGCCAGCATAAGACCTTCACCAAGTAGTTTTATCCTGAGGTCTTTAATTTAATGGGCATTTGTCTTTCTGCCCACCTCGGCAGGGCTGAATTTCAACTACAGTGATCAAAGCTCAGCTGAAACAATACATATTACATAGCCCCTTTTCAAACAAATGCTCTGTTAAGTCCATTTCAGGTGAAAAGTTCTGAACTTTAGTTTATTTGCTTTTCATTTCCTCAACAGACAGTGTTATTTGGCTGAATGTCACTGTCTAATCACTTTAAATTGCATAATTATGTTAATCCTGTGCAGTGCATGCAATAAATGGAAATAGTAATGACTGGGATGATTCAACTCTTAAGTCATTTTCTGGAGAATGAGAGAAGGTTAAACAGAAATGTTCTACCCCTCCTGCCTCCAAAAGTAAAACTCCAAGTGGTAAAATAGTTCCGACATTTTTGGTATTATTTCTAGGACCTGCAGGATTGAGTAGGTGGGTTCTTCTCTCCCTTGGCATAGGGACAAGTTGGAAGTGTGTAGCCATGGTAATTTTAACTATTTGACACTCCCTGTAATATTTAGGAGTTCCTTTTAATTTTTTTTTTCAATCAGAGCTCTAACAAGCAGACTCTTTGAAAAGAATCAAAAGGCATTTGGTTTTAGTAGTGCTCTATTGTTTAATGTTCCAGGTTACAAATTCACTAAGTTTTAATTGGCTTTCAGGGAAAAGGAAAAAAAAAAAAAAAAAAAAGTGCAGCAGCCGCAGCTTTTCTCAGTTTTTCTGTTGTTTTGGAGGTCATCTCTTTCTAACTCATTGTGCCAGCAAAAGTAGTTATAGGTTTGCCTTTTATACCTCTCCAACAGAGTTTAATACAAAGGTAGGCAAAGGATATGTATACATTGTATCTTTGCTTGTAGCATTTAGTCATGCCTTTTCTTTTTATTACCACTCTTTAGATCACCAAAAAGCTCATGTAGGCAGTGTTATTCTCCATTTCTTCCCTCTCTCTCGTTTCCCTGCAAGCAAACAGCCAGAGACATGAGATATTTATGTCTTGGATGCGTGATTTTTCTACCTGTTCCTCATCTATCAAAGCTGTAATCATAGTAGTCTTTCTACATGAATATTTAAATGGGACAGCATGAAAAAGGCATGTGGAACTCATGAGAGGAAATAGAGGTTTAGAAGGGTGATATAGCTTTCCCCATCACCAAATGAAAGGTCAGTAGGAGATTTGATTTTACGCATACAAGGTATTGGAATGTTGAACTCCTGCCTCTTAGAAATATATTTGTTGAAGTAAGAGGGTTCCTTAGCTTTGAGATTGTTTTGAAGGCAAATAAAAGTTGTGGTCATGAGATGAAGCTATTTTTTAACTTAAAACTGTTTAACAAGTGTATCTATTTCAAAGAAATTAGCAAATCACATTATAGGCAAATCAGGGTGTTCTGTATCCTTTAATATTATTACATGTTCAAAAATTTTTATTAGATTCTCGGTAGATTAATGATTTTGACATAGTCTAAAAATCATCCTTTGTGGTTTTGTTGATTCTCTTTATGATAATGAGAATTTACTGATACGTGTATAAATTTTGCAAATAACATTTTTTTAATCTGACAGGTCTATTGAAACAGTGTTGTACTGATCCAGCAATATTAGGATTGTGAGTTGTAGTATAATACCAAGATCCATTCATAATCATAGTTTCCAACTCAGACTTCAATAATATTTGGATATAGTGATTAATGTTTGTGGTTTTAATGCACTTGTCAGTAACATTAGATTAGAGTTTTTTTGTTGTGTCAAGGGTAATAAGATAAAGGGGAAAAGGCTTTTTGGTAGGAGAAAGAACCTAATTTTTTAAGCTTTTATCAGTATTAAATTATATTTTGTGTATGGAGTTATCAGCATATAAAAATTCAAAGGCAAATTTACAGTGGCTATATCTTTAACTAAAATTAAATTGAGTAATAAGGATCAGGTTCTTTCTATTTGGTGGCTACATTGCAGAAAATGGATAAATATCCAAATGCCATATTTCAGCGAAGTGAACATTAAATTCAGAGCCTTAAATTCAGTCCGTCAAGGGTGGACTTCTAACTACACTAGAATATCCAAAGAATTTACCATGACCCCGTTGAATGTATTAGAATGCCTGTATCCTTAAAGACAGTCCACAGAAGGTTGTAGTATCTAAGCAAGCTTAGTAAACCACTGCTTCTTCCAACGGCTGCATACAGTAACTTTGTGTTTATACAGGCTGTATCCCATATCAAGTTTAACATTCACTCCAGATCCTTTGTCATGTAATCAGATCAAAGTCTCCATCATGCCATTAGCGATTAAAGCCTGCTGTTGCAGACTTACCGGACCAAACAGGAACAGAAACAAACCCTTGCCCTCCTGCTACAATCCCTCCTTCAATCTAAGATTTTTTTCCTAAAGGAGTCCTCTCAAACTACAAGAGGAATAATCACTTTAAACGTTTGCATTCTGCCTCCAAGAAATTTGCCTTATTGCCTATTACATTGAAGGTTTTAATGAGGCCTGACTCTTAAAATTATTTAACTTTAGGTTCAGTTCTTATTTGTAACAAATGGTGTACAGTACACCAATCTTGATAACCTTCCTCTGACTACTTCCCACTGTGTAATTAAATGACTTAAAGGATTCCCCCACTTCTAATTTATTGTTTCAGATGTTAGAATTCTGCTTAAAGGTGAAGAAAGATTTTCTACTGACTTACTCCAATGCCAGGCTAAGTCACTCACACTAGCATTGAGAAGGAGGAATATTGCACTGAGTGATCTAGTCAGTATAGGATGAGAGGTTGTGGTGGTGGCGTGATATGGTTAGTGTAGATAGCCCAGATTCCATGTACCTTCCCACTAAAGTAAAATTAGCCCTCCATCTGTTTGCATGGTCCTTTAAGTATTATGCCTTTCTTTTTCACCAGAACAGATTCTTAAGCAAATTCACAGGTGTGCATCAGAAACAGTTCGTGTTTTGAGGTTCCAAAAGAGTCAGAGGGCTTCAAGCACAGTTTTCCTGTGTTTGAAACTCAAGCCCACAGGATGCTAAAATTTCAGCATATTTACTTTCATTTCTTTTACTGAAGTCAGGACCACAATCCAGGTTGGGTGTAATAATAAAATTATGATCTTGGGAAGACTAGGACTTGTGCTTCCATCCTAGATAATATAAAAACCTGAGATTTTGGAATTATGGTGAGGAAGTTATATGTAGTTAAGTGATGCTTCAGCTTTTAATTGTCAAGATTACTGGCATGAAGTCCTTTTTAATTAAGAAACACTAATATGAAGTCGAAACTAAAGTTGAGCTACATGCCGATCTACTCCATCAAGGTATTCAAGAAACAATATGGATTTTTCTCATGTAGTCTTTATTGTAGAGAAGGGTTGACAAATTATTTGTAAAATAAAAACATTAATTTAAAAAATTTTCGGTGATAAACATTTCTTAAAAAGAAATGTGCATTTTTAGGTATTATTCATGATGAAAATCACACAGACTAAATAAGGACCTGAAGGCAGACCATGTTTGACCTATGTAGCTCATCATTCCATAGGAAAATAGTTACTTCCCAGCTTCTGGCTCAACTTAAGTCAACAAGTGCTATAATGAATGTTGATGTTGCTGTGCTATCAATGTCTTCTTCATGACACTTTTCATTTTGCCTTTTTACCTGACCTTACCAGTAGAAACACTGTTTTGCGGGACTTGGCCTGTAAAGAAGCCCTCTCCACAGATGCATGAGCGTGTTGTAATTATACTAGTGCAGAAATGGGCAGCCTCTGGCATGGTGAAGAGCTCACCTGCCTCCCCAGGTACTATCCAATATCCTCTTTTCCAGTGGCTACCAGGTCAGGGTCATACAGGTCAGAGCACATGTGGTATGTGGAGAAGGAGAGCTGGTAGCTATTAATCACATAATGACTTTATGTCTGGTTTTGTGATTGGCAAGGCTTGGTAGTGCCTTGAGTAAACTCGTGTGGACTATCAAAAAGGATTGACCACCTGTGTACTAGAACATGAGGTGGATGTGTGACTGGTAAGCAGGGAAAGGAATGAAATATGACTGGCTGGAGAGCCAGATGTCAAATGCAAAAGCCCCATGGAAATTAATATTCTTTTTCTTTAGTCTCAGCTTAACCATGGGGTCCTTGAAACCATATTACATGAGAAAATTATTCACTAAATGTCTTAACTTTCAAATTGATGGGTTCCTCTTTGTAGCGATATATATGCTGAGGCAGAACTTTAAGAAATTTTCCATTTTGGTCTGGGGTGGCTTGGAAATTTTTGTGAAAATACTTTCGGTGGAACAAAGATGTGTAGGCAGTACATTTAAGCTCTTTTTGACAAAACATCACATAGCTACAAAAATTACCTATGCATAATATCGACCAGATGGATTTCTGGTCCTCAAGAAAGGGTCTTGTTATCAGGACTAGAGAATTTTTTTTAAAATCTTGTCCTTGTTTTGACATGACTTCAAGTGTGATTGTAAGTTTTTTCAGTCAGTCTGACTGTGCTTTATCTTATCCATATGGAATCTATTTTGCAATTCTCACATACAAAATCTCTGATAAGTGCAGATAAAGTAATTATCATACAAAAAGGATGGCTGTGAATATCCATTTCTGACACAGATAGTTTTTTCTAAATACAAGAACTTCAGTTTGGTAAAGTAATAGAAGCAGTGCTTAGAATGACAGGAATTCTTTTCCTCTTTCAACTATTCAACATGTATCTCTGTCCAAAGAAACATTAGTTCATTATTTTTTCAGTGAGGAGCACTTAAGATTCTGTAGCATAATCAGATTTTGTCACAGAACCACAGGGGAAAGCCAGATGTGTAGCTCTTAATAGCTGGAAAGGAATGAATTAGAATTATGCTTGGGAGAGTATCTCATGCGATTAAAAAAAAAAAAACCAAAACACAAATACAACCTGTTGTTGTGCTGTTAAGCTTTTGTATAAAGACATGAAGCATTTTAAAATCCAAACCCATCAATTTGTTAAAGACTAGGTTAAGTCCCTCTGTTGTCATCCTGTGGGCTTGCGTATCTCACCCCTGTAGGCACCTTGTATATGTTTGCCATTTTCAGGTTGGTTTCTGTTTGATTTGTGTTTATCTCAGATTTTCTTCCTGAAAGCAGTGTATTTTGGTATTACCTAATTTTAGGAAAGACTTTATGGGTTTCAGAGAAGTAGGGGTGAGTGGAATTCCTTTCAAAGATAGTGAATCTGTTAGAAGAACCTCACCTTTTCCTCACTTAACAAGGAAATGGCCTAAAACTGCTGATACTGTGTTTGATAGAAACTCATTACCATTTTAATTTAGGTCTAACATGGCAAATCTGGAAAGTAGAAGAAATACCTTTGCAACAGTTTACTACATAAAATCATTCTCATGTCCTGCATTGCTGTACAATGGTAGCACCCAGTCAGATAGGCCCCTTGGCTGGGAAAAGGTGGGGAGAAGTGGGAACTGCAGACTCTTCGTACTTAGGAGCAAGCTAGTTTGTTGAAACACTGTTCCCTGTGCTAAGCAGTACCACCTCCCTCCCTTTCATATTTATTTTTTATGCAGTTTTCATCTGGTCTTGCATTTAGTTTTGAAACACCATGAAGCAGAGGCAGCCTTACTACACAAAAGCAGTATTCACAGAGTTAGAGAATGAACAAGTGAGTAGTTGAACTAACAAAGCCTGATTTCCCATGCTTTGCGCCTTCTGGTTTCTTCCACGTTTCTACAGCAAAAACCACGGCTTCCTCTCCGCATCCTCCCTGTCTTCTCTGACTGCCCTGTGGACAAAAATGTGTTACAGGTGGTTTGTATGTCTATTGCATGTGATTTGGAGTTTTATGGGTACAGATTGGTCATCAGAGTGATGTCAAAAAACAGATTGTTCAGGCTGGGCTTTGGCCTTCCCCTCCATGGGAGCACTGATTTGGATCTCTTCTTTTTTTTTTTCTGCCACCCCTTGACACTTATGAAACTTACTGGATTGCTGTTCCATTGTTGAAGTTAGTGAATAGGCCTAAAAGTTAACTAGGATGGGCAGACATAACAAAATGGAATTGAGGACACCACTTGCTCAGGAGTCAATTCCAGTTAATACTTGTATTCACCTACAGACAAAAGCAACAGCAAAACAACAAAGCAAGCTGTATTAAAATATTATGGTTTGTGTTCTACAGACCAGTGTCTTTTTCTAAACAGAGAAAAGTGTAACACTGCAATGACACTGAAGACCTACAACGTGGTAACGAGAGGAAATTAGGAATGATGTTTCTCATGTACATATGTGCACAAATTATTTGGAGTGTAAAGTGAAGTACTCTGAACTAAAGACATTCTAGAGTTTCAGTTCCTCTTTTCCATGTAAATGCCAGCCATATTATGTTTCAGCCTTTAAATCTGTGCCTGCCCACTATTTTCATACACACATATACATGCAGATTTGTTTCCTTCTGTGCACAGCGCTGAGACCATTCATTTAATAAGCTATTGTTAGATATTTTTCCTCTTCATTGTTCATTGTATAATAGCAGTTATTTGCTACATGCTATTTAAACCTCACTCTCAAGGGATTTATTAATTTATTTCTAACCTTTCCTATGACCCTTATAACTAAATTTCTGAGTGCTTCAGAAACAGTAATAAGTTTATTTTTACATTATCTTCCTGAAATGCAGCTTTCGTCTTCCCATTTCACAGATGAAGATGAGGCAGATGTTCAAAGTGTCTGCTAGAAGGTTAATGTAGTGAACAACTTTGACGGTGTTCAGTTTAAAATGCTTGGAACTATATATTCACAAATTAGTAGAATTTTGTACCATGTGTTCAAGCAAATTGCAGCAGTGACTGTTCAGCATTTAAGAGAAACTAACTTCAGGGTATGAAGTCTCAGAGAAAAAGAGGAAATTAGTACTTGTTAATTCCAGAGGAACTGATTTTTCTCCTCATGAGCTAATTGTAGGGATTGTCAGGTATAAGCAGATAGAGCACACCATGTGAAACCTGTGTGGGAGAAGACGGAGGTCCAGTGGATTCATTGGAGTCTCTCAGCTGAGGTACAAGTTGCCAGTATTTGAGCTTGACAGCGCACAAGTTCGTGCTTATGCACTTCAATCCTGTACAGATACAGAAGTTGGTTGTCTAGTCAGACCACCCTCTGAACGATACAAACGCTCTCCTGAGGGTAGATATTCGTTACAGCCTGTAGATCGGATACTTCATGTTCTTTGATGTCTTAGAGCGCCAAGGTGCTATCATGATTATCTAGCATAAAATACACAGCAAGCCAAGAAAGGTTTTTCTCATGTAATCTTTATTGTGGAGAAGGGCTGACGAATCATTTGTGGAGACAGGGATACAGAGACTGTGTTAGAGCAGTTAGGCTTGCTAATCACAGAAAGTAACTATTGTTTGATGTTTCCATGAGAGAGTCCTCCATTAACTGCAGTTGAACTTGACTGAGTGTGAAATTAAAAAGGAGACTCAGATTTCAAGACACTCCCTCAGGTGCTCAAAAGTATGCTAACTGGCACTGTGGGAGACCTCCTAAAACAACTAAGGATGCTTAAAAGAAAGAGGCCATGACAATATGAAAAGAAAACCTTTGTATTATCACTGAACTCACAAAGCTGGTCAAGATCAGTCACACTTTATTAACTGTTAAATGTCAGGCTTGCGTGAAATGCTTCTTTTTGCCGGGGTCTGATTCCAGCTGTGCTTGATGAGCATCTGAAGTCTCAGGAACCGGAAGTGTTTAATACTGGGAAAAAAAGTCTGTGAAAATGGATGTAAGAGAAATTGTCGGGAGACTGCATATTAAGGCAGTGCCTAGTTTTAAGAAAATGTATTTAAAACTTATATTTGAAAGACATAAAAGGTTTTAGAGGCTATGTTGGCTTCTGGTGGCAACTGGAATCTGAGACAGGAATTGTAGAGACCTGATTGCTGGCTTGCGTTATGGCACTGGAGACACTTTAATCTTCTTCGTTTGTTTCTCTACCTGTAAAATAAGGGAGGCATATAGATCCCACAGCTACCTACTGGTATGGAATTTGAAACTCTGGAAACGGGTGTCATTCCTAATATTAAAAATTCTCATTTTATACCATGTTTATTACCTGTGAGGTTGGAGTGTAAGAAGGTCTGTATCCTTTGTTTCTGTGATTGTTGTATAATACAATGTTCAAGTCTCCCTAGAAATTCCATTTGTAATGCACCGTTCTGTAGGAATAAATGAAAACACCGTAAATTCAGGATTATGACATATTCTAGGGTTAAGGGGAAGGCTTCAGCCAAGAATATATACATGTATCAGTTTATTCTACTTTGCTCCATGTGAAAGATCTTTAAGAGCTTTTCCTGATTTTGAGAGAGAATGTCCCTTGAGTTATTTCTTGGATATTTATCACAGTGTTCTTTGCAAATAACAATAGTTAGAAAGGCTTTTAGTATTTTATGCTTTCTACCATTTGGGAGTATAGAATTCCTGTTAGTGTTTCTATGTATATTCAGAGTGTTCACTTCCAAGTAAAAATATTATTACTCATTTCACTGTTGATGTAGAATCTCAGAACGGTTTGGGTTGGAAAGGATCTTAAAGATCACCTAGTGCCACCCCCCCTGCCCTGGGCAGGGACACCTCCCACTAGCCCAGGCTGCTCAAGGCCCCGTCCAGCCTGGCCTTGAACACTGCCAGGGAGGGGGCAGCCACAGCTTCTCTGGGCAGCCTGTTCCAGTGCCTCACCACCCTCATTGTGAAGAATTTCTTCCTTCTACCTACTCTAAATCTACCCTTTATGTGAAAAACATTCAGTTATATTGGATTTTGTGGCATGAATATATATTTTCAGATCTAGCTATTCATTTTACTGGGATACGCTTTCTGATGGAAACCTTTTGTGTCTTTGCCTGTAGCTACTGTTGACCTCCATATAATTGTCATTGTTATTTCAAGATTTAAAAGGAAAGCAAAAAGGTGATGGTCTCTGAAGGCTTGTGCTATAAAAAAAGTATATCGTATTCCATTCTAGTCTCATTTGTAGAACGGTCTTTGAACATTCACATACTGCTAGCTCTTTGTCATTCTTTCATCATCCAACAAAATAAATTGGGAAAATTGTTGTATTGTAAACACAACCTTAAAATACTTATTTAAAAATAAAATTAAAAAAAATATATCTCTGGGACCCTTTAAAGAAGGAGCAAGCTGGAATCCTGTGGAATATCATCTACTGAAAGAGGCCATGATATGCACATTGAAAAATGGTATCTAGTATTATTACAAGTAAATGTACATCCTGTAATTCACTGTAATATATTTTCAAAGCCATGAAGCCTGTGGTGGTGATCTCTAGGAAACAGATTTGTCTGTTAGTCAACTAATTACCAGATAAGTGCCCAGAGCAAGCACCTGCCATCTCCTTCATAAAACTGTGCTGTGCACAGGGAAATAAATAGTGACAGATCCCCATCCGGAATTTGTCCACATTGTGCTGCTAGGTTCATTCTTCATTTCAAATCATTATTTGGACAACTGTAATTTTTGAATCACAAACTTTCCACTTAAAGGATCTCTTCTGGTTACAAGTGCTAACTGGAATGCCAGCTTGCACGTCACTTGTTTCCAGCATAGTGATTGACATCCCCTCCATCTTATTAAAAAAAAAAAAAAAAAAGGCAGCTGAGAATCTAGACATCACACTGACTATTTTTCAAAACCATACTTCTGACCTTGAATGGCAGGTTATTTTGACAATGCATTAGTTCTATGGTAAGAGGATACTGAGTCACTGCATTTAATAGCAGCACAAAATACAAATATGTGAACAAAGAGTCAACTCCTGGCTGCAAGGATTTATAGACAAATATTATGAAACAAGCTAAAACAAGCAAGCATAATGGAAAGCAGTACAAGACTGTATTTTAAACATTTTGGAGGTGTTTTGGCTTGTGTTTTCTTGATTGTTTGCTTCCCTTCTTTTTGTTTCTTTTGTTAGTTGATCTTTTTGGTTGTTTCCCTCCTCCTCAAGGTGTACATCAAAAAGGAAGTCATTTAATAAGCCCCAGTTACTCAGCCTTCTGTCTAGCCTTTAACTGCATTATGAATTTTGAGGGCTCATTGAGGGAATAATCCTTAAAGACTATTTGGAGGAGGAAAACAAAGTAGGTAGGCAAGGGCTTACCCTTAGGTAAGAACATTGAAGAGAGCAGAGAGATGTCTGCCAAGAAAAATACCAGTGGAGACTTACAGTAATGATGGGAGGTTCAGGTACAGTAACTTACAGAGAGAGAATTGATTTTTTTATACTCTTACATGGGAATATTGAGGTTTGAATTCAATGTTAATGTAGGAGGAGGAAGTTTCAGAGGTGGGTCTGTGTGACATGGACAGAAAGTCATGATATGGCTTGTCATTCCAAATTTGTGTTCCTGTCGCCATCTCTGCTTTTGTTTATTAGGTGAGGCCATATAGTAGAAGGAAAACAGGACAGACAGGAGGAGATTGTAGTAGTAATCAAGGTAAGCGGTAGTTGAGCAACGGGAAAAGTGTTCTTTCAACACTGACCAAAGGAATCAGACGGATCATGGAAGTGTTACTGGGAAAGAAGAAAGATTTTGCTGACTTGCTATGCAGGTCAGGGGTAGGCCCTAGTTAAAAATAATCTCCATAAGGGATGACAAACCTGGAAGAAACTGTCAGATTTGATGCAGCTGAGCTTAAGGTCAATCAATCTCTATATCCTCCCCTTACTAAATGAGTTTTATGTTTGTGTTGGACCACGGTCTAGCTGCTAGGAGTATTGCTGACCTGACTTGACTGAGTCACTTGTAGTGATCTTGATCTAAATTAGGAACTGGTAACTGGAACGAGTTCAGCATAGGGTCAGAGAGATGGTCAGGGGCTGGAGCACTTGGCCTGTGAGGAGAGGCTGAGGGACCAAGGCTTGGAGAAGGGGTGGCTTCAGGAGACCCTGACAGAAGACCCCAGTATCTATGGGAAGGTTATTGAGAAGACTGAGCCAAGTGCTTCGCAGTGGTGCATGTGGGAGAACGAGAGACAGTGGGCATCCATTGAAAACAGAGGTTCAGACTGGATATGAAGGGAAACGTTTTCTCCGTGAAGATGGTGAATCAGTGGAACAAAGGCCCGGAGAGGCTGTGCAGTCTCCATCCTTGGAGGTTTTCAAAGCCCAACTAATGAAATCCCTGAGCAAACCAGGCCATGGCTGACCCTTCTTTGAGCAGCAGGATAGCCCAGATGCAGTCTGAATTATCCTAGGATCCTATGACAGACAGTAAGACAGTTTTAATGACTACAGATATTTACAAGATGCTTTGATTAATTTTCTTGTTATAACTTCAGTCGTAGCAATTTGGGGTTAACAGATTAAGAATCCTAATTATTGCTAAGACTCTGACCATTTGTTGAGAAATTAATAATAAATCTGTATTTATCCTACAGCTCAGTTCTTTCCACTCATTTATATATTAAAGCATACAGTCAAACATCACACATGTACTCAATCACATATGTATGTAACACAAAAAGAAGAAACAATATGAAATTCCTTTGCAAAAGCGCCTGACTGCTTTATTTATTTTTTTCAAGGTTTCCCATTGCTTAAAACGGGTAAGTAAACTCCATGTGTATTTGGAATCAGTGGATTCCTAGGAAGGGTTTACAGCTGATAACATCTGACACAAGAATGCTTGTGGACATTTTCTCTTAATAACATAGCACTGTGCATTTGTTGGATGGAATGCTTCTTATGGGAATTATCATGTTAATTCCATTAGAAAAATATATTTTGTATGCCATTTATTTTCTACTTTAAGATCAGCATTCCACATTTGCAGAAGGATGGTAGACTTTCCTAAGTAATAAATCAAAGGAGCTCTCTTAATACCTACAGAACTAAATGTGTCTTCCGGAACTATTCAATAAAATTTACATATTTTTTGCATATGTAATCTATGTGACCTTCAGTAACTGTTTGTTTTTTTTAAAATCTGAAAAATGCTTCCCAAGTGTAATAGCCCAGAGTTTCAAATGGCGCAGCAGGATATGTAATGCATATTTTAACATGTTTTCTTTCAATTTGTCACACAGACTTGTTGTGCATGATTATATAAAAGTCTGTATTTTTAAAGCCAGTACTACAAGTGTGTAAGATGTACTTGGTTGGGCTAAAAAATTCAGAAGTCTAATTTATCTTGAGATATGCTCAGTCAAGTAGTTTTTCACAGCAGTTAGCTAACACTTCAAGCTCTAACAGTGCCCCTGAGCCATAAAAAAAAATTTGCATGTAAGAAATGTTTTGAATTTATTAAAACCGCAGCTCAGAGCTAAAGAGTTGCTCTCATGTCTTTGTTGACTAACATGAAGTAAGATCTTACAAAAAGCTGGGCTGTGATCGACAGATGCCAAAGCTTAGGTTTTGATGTGATTATATATTTCTTTCATGCGCAGCAGTTTAAGTCTGGGACTGGAGCTTCAGAAAGACAGCAATCAATGGGCCTGTGCAACAGTACACAAAATATATTACTCCTGGCAGTCGTCAAGGCAGAATTATTCAAAAAATAATCTGAAATGCATTTGATCGTACACTAGATGATTTAATAATTTATATTATACCTTATTAGCAAAGTCTTGTGTTTACTTTGTGGCTGCCAAAACAAGATGAAAGGCTGCCTCCATGGAAATGCAAGATGCTTAGCTCAAAGTGTCTGTCTTTGCATTTCAGTTTGATAGTTTCCCTTCCTCCCCTCATTTTGATTAATAGTATGTACGTTTAAATCTTAAGAGTACCTTTTCCTTCGTTGCGGTCCCTTTTAGTGAGAGCAGCGCTCCTTATTAGCAACAAGACTACCAAAGAGTTTATGGCCTATCAAGAAATTAGTATAAACACATATTTCTGGAAACTTTTTCACCTTAGGATTTCTTCCAAGTATTTTTGGGGTAAAAGAGGCTTTAGTTTTAGTTCTGAATTTCAACAAATTGAACCATTATGCTGATCTTCCCGAGTCTTGCAACTACAAAAGTGTGATTTCTGAGCTCGGCTGTTGCACACTGGCTAGTGATTGTATATAGTAAATATCACCAGTTATATTAGTTCAGAATGTTACAGAAATGCCTTGAAGATTTCCTTGAGAAGCTAATGCACTGCAAATATTTTATCTAGGGATACAAATAAGGGCCTTTCAGAATTAATATTTCTATAATGTGAGAGCACAGGGAGTGGACCAGTGTAACTGCTAGCTCAACAAATGACATCTTTGCCTCCACCCAGGTTTTTCACACCAAAGATGCATAAAAGAGCTCTAATAAACTTGGTTTTCTGTGGAGAACTCCTTTCCCCACAAAATATCTGCAGGTGTCTTGGATAGCTCTTCAAGGCACAGTGTATGGAAAGCTTTAGGGAAAAAAACATGTATGGGAGAGTCTCAGTTTATAGCGCTACAATACTACAATCTCTGAAGCGCATATGACAGCCCAAAGGAGCTCTTGTAATTTGCCTTGTCTACCCTAGAAGGCTTAATTTTCGTTTTAGTTTTGATAACTTCATCCTCTCCCCTCCTTCTCTGTGCATGCAGTATTCACTACAGTATGTACTATATACTTTACCCAAAAACTAGTTCCTCAAGCAGAGCCTACAGGAGGACTTTTTGACCAAATGAAAATATATATACAATGCTTTTCACTAGCACAGCTGGTAATATGATGCTCGTATGTTAGCAAGAACTGATTATCTTCTAGCCAGGCACTTCACTGTTGCCCAGACTGCAGTGGGGGCCACTCAGCCCTTAGCTCGGGCTTAGGAAAGCACAAGACCACGGTCAGCTTAGCAGAGCTCTTCCTCCTCACACTGAGTTTTGTGCCGCGTCTCACAGAGCTGCACGACAGATTCTTAGGAAGAGGCGTCTACCTGCAGGGGTGTCTGAGAGATTGTCCTGGTTTTAAAAGCTGTTGTATGAATTGCAGGGGGGACAGAAGGCTGCCATTTTCAAAAGGAACCTTTCAGTTGCAGGGAACCAGATGTACTCTTTTTTTTTACAAGTGCATCTTCTGTGACAATAATGACAGAAATGTTCGAGGAAGCCACTGGTATTACCTATATACGTCAGAGTTGCAAGGCAGAATTTGGGGGCAAACTATTTCTTAGAAAACATGGATCAGATTAACATATTCATTACTTTTCTTGAAAGAAAATATTTGGCAGGATCATCTGAAGAGATATACATTATCAAACAGAAATGCAGTAGTGTTTTAAGTGACAAGATGTGAAGTACATCTTAAAGAAAAGGGTCACTTTAGTTTGCAAACTGTGATGGTTTTGTCCATATAAGAACAGTTTAATCCATGAGAAAATTTGTAAAGAATTCAGGTTAGCAAGGTAACAGGAGTAGTGTTCCATGTATGCATCTATTGACAGAAAAACTTCTGGTTTAAATTGTTTGACAGTCTCTTATATTATCCGAGATACTGTGAAAATCTGAAAGGTTTGAGCAGTTTAGAAAGTGTGCCTACCAGTAGAAACAAATGCATCAGAGTTCAAAATATAAGATAGAAGGGAAGCAAAAGCATAGTGAAATTGTGAGAATTGTACCTCCAATCCAGTTAAGTTTCAATATTAGTAAAATACTGTAAGAGAAAATCTCATCTACAGAAAGAAGATAAAAAATGGGTTTAGTGTATCAGTATGATCATGTAATTTACAGGAAATATGATAAAGTATGGAAGAAAACGGGGCTCACAGTTTTACAGGCTGACTTACTCAGATGAAATACCAGTGGGACACATGGCCGTGGGGCCAGTGGCATTCCCCACCACCAGAACTTTGTAAACCTTGCTAAAATCTCTTTTGCCATACTGTCCTACCAGCAGTATGCAGCACTACCTAATGCATATTCATTGCACATTGCAACAGAGGTTTAAGAAAACAACACGGTAACAACAACAACAAAGTATATGCTGTTTGTGGTCAAAATTATACCAAGAAGATGAGACTATTTGGGTTTATGTTGGAAAACACAAAAACTGTAAAACAGAAATGAAGTGCCAGTGAAATCACTACTGAAAACTTCTGCACAGGAACATGAATGAATGCATGAAACATAAATGTGTTTAACGGTTGGGGGGGGTAAAGTCTCTCAGAACATTTCTCATGTTGTAATTTGTGTTTGGGATGTTTTGCTGGCTATCCCCAGTCTCACAGGGGCAGGTACATAGGCACTGAGTCTGAGCGTGAAGAAGGAGCATTGAGGAGAAAGTCAGAAAGTCATTTATGAGGTACTGGCCATTTTATCTGTTTTCTAAGGGATAGTGTTTAGTCTTGTACAACTAAATATTCAGGACTGTACTGATTATCAAGCTATGTAGAAATACTTAATAAGGAGTTACAAGTCTGGTCGTAGTCAGCCAAAGTAGAAAAGTCATGAATCGGTGAAAACTAAATATCAGATTAAATCAATCATTGGTTGTATTGATATTTTTACAGCGTTATCCATTCTTTTAAATCATCCTAGCCTCAGTGTTAATGTACCAATGTTGCATGTAAAAACAGGTCATGACCATAAATTATGCACCTTAGGTTGGTAGAGATTTTTCAGATATGCAAAGAAAAGAAAGGCTTTATAAATGTCTAGAAAGAATAATTTGCAAATGAGTTTTGATTCATATATTAAAAAATCCTTGATACCGTATGGTTTCCAGTTTATTCTGCAGACAAAGGTTAATCAGCTTTGATTTGGGGGGATAAAATAGCTGTGGCCAGTTAGTAAAATTTCAGATGCCTTAGGAACTGATTGTAATTAATGACTTAACAATATGAAGCAGTTTCATAGTTTTTATGAAGCTAACATATTCTGCGCAATACAGACAGAAGTCTTGTAGTAGTGTTGTCATTGTGCCTTACACTGCGGAGAACTACACCCCAATTTGCTTCCATGTTTCCTTTTCTTCTGTTTACCTGGTTGATGGTCTTCTGGGTACAGGATATATAAGAAGTCATCCTCATTTCATAGGTCACTTGTTCAGTAACCCTTTGCCTGTGTGAATTGTGATCAAAATCATAGCTCAGATGGTAAATAGCACTTACACCAGGGTGTCATTTGCCCTTTTGATGCTTACTTACCTAACTAGTAGTAATCATTATTTTCCTTCTACAATTACCATAATGGAGCTGATTCCTGAAGTGGAAAACAGGAGGCAGTTACAGACAGTTGGAACTGTGCTGTCACACTTTCATGGGCAGGCACCTTTCTTGGAGCTTGGATATTTCCTTGAGTTTGCCCAGAAATACATTTGGTAAAAGAGGGAGTCGGGCATCTGGTCTGTATTTTCATGTGACCCTGTTTCAGCTGCTTGGAAATACAAGATTATCCAGGTAGGTACTTTCTGTGTCCCTGACTTGTTTTATATGAAATGTGAAGGGAAAAAAAAAAATAAAATGGATTAATCAAAAAACCTTTTTTAACTGAAAAATTTCAGACCAATTAAAAACCCATCTGAGCTCTGTTGAATTCCTAAGAGATTAATGTAATGGAGGAAAAAAAAGAAATAATGAACAGAAATATGAATCTTATGATGAAGGATCATTACACCTTTGTTAAATTACACCTTTACCGCTTGCACCTCTTGCAAATGTCATCAGATTACAGTTTTAATAGATGTTTTTACTTTTGAGTATCTACAATGCTAGCATGCTGAACTGAGCAAGGTTGCAAGAGAGAAGAGTTTCTTATTCTTTCCACTTGGATCTTCAGCTGAAATAGTGACTCAACATCTGTAACTTCTGCTGCAGCTAAAAGTCCTCCTATTCTGGAGGATCTCGGTGCTTGCAGTCAGGTTGAGAATGGTAATGGCAGGCACAGCAGGGAACTTGGATTCAATATGCTGAATGAGAAGGTGAGTGTTTTAACACAGCTGCCTCCTGAGGGTCAGGGGAAAGGAAAAGCCCCGTGGGAGGATTTTCAAGCACCACTGAGCTGGCACACCAGGAGCCGATGATTGACTTTAGAAGAACCCTGCTGTGCGAAGGAGTGTTGTGTCCTGCCCCCCTTTATCACCGGTTAGACATTTCTTTTGAAGAAGCTAAAAATGGGAGAATAGTGAGATAGCAGCAAAACAAAACAAATAAAATAATAATCATCAAGCACCTCTCTTTGATGACATTGAGGTCTGGAGATTTGTTTCTGTTGCTAACAGCTTTGTTGATTTGGCAGTTATTTTTATGAGAAAGATTGACTTTGTGTGGCATTGGTAAGATTTCTGTATGAAAGACTGATGGCCTGATGATGATGCAGTACAGGTTGAATTGTTGTTTGTCTCGAAAAGGGGTATTAATTTGAACCTCAACATAAAGAGGAGATTTTGTTCATGTTTGGTGTGTACAGTCAGAAATACAGAACAGTTTCAATCTTAATATGTGCATTTCTTCGCAGGAGTTCAGACGTGCACCGCAGAATAGCATGAACTGGAAAGCACACCCTTCTGCTGAGATCCCAGTGAGACCATGGCTACACTCGTGGACGGCTTTGCAGCTCCCATGGCAACAAGAAGGAGGTGGACTGAAGATACTGTCTGTCAGCCTGGCTCTACTGGCAGTTCTTGTTATGTTTTACTATGGAAGAATGTAAATAGACCTGTGAACTGAATAAGGCTTTTATGAAAAAAATAAAACTGCTGTTTAAAATTTTCAAAGAGTTGACTTTTACCAACAATTCTCTTTTTTTTTAAAAAAAAAAAAAAAAATAATCCAATATAAATTGGGCAATAATTTGTACTCACCTTATGCCTTTTCCTGTAATTCACAGGAGAGAATGTTAATAAGCTCTAGGGAGACTTATCTTGCCAAAATTTGAGATCCTTGGTTGGCAGAACAGTTTGTTGCATCTTTCCTCTTTTCTAAAATGATGCAATGTTTGCATTGCTTACTTTTTTCGTAACTGCTGTAGCAGGTGAAATTGCATGCAGGAAACTCGTGGAGTTTATAAGAAACCTTTCCATTGCGTGATGTTGGTAATCTTTTATGGGCAGAACATTTAAAGCTTTCTTAAAGATTTTGCTTAATGCAGTGTGATGGTTTGATATGTGTCTTTTTACATTAGAATCAAACACTGTTGGGCCATTAAAGTTTGTCATTTGTTGCTATTGATTTTGCTGTCATGTCTGAAAGAATTTTTGGCCTGCCATCTTGCCTCTCTCAACTTCACAATGACTTACTAGGCTTTGTTAATACAACAAGGATTATTTTTTTATATAGAAATAGTTTTAAAGGGATTGTTTTTTAATCATTGAATGGGAAGATGGAGTTCTGGTGGTAAAGTTCTGTTAAAAGATGGGTTTAATACAGTCTCTATAGATTTAGTATAATCCTCAGAAAACTAAATGTTCATTTCTTATTAGCTGTGCATTGGATCATGCTGTGTATAAGACAGTATTGTTCTGTTAGTGGGGAGCTAACATTTTGCACACCGCAAATTTCTAATTACATTCTGTGAGCCATTTTTGTCATGACGGATCTTGAGATTGTGCCGGTCGGTCAGGGACTGGACTCTGTGCCCAGTTCCGCCAGCAGTTGTCTGCATGATTATTGTTCATTCATTCATGCCTTGTCACCTTTCTGGATCTTCATCCAAACTTCCACTTGCAAAGTCTGTTTAAAATGTTAAGAGTAGGAACCGTGTATTTTTTTTCAGTATGTTTATGTCGTGCCCAGCACAGACGGAGCTGAACTGCTTATATGGCTGTTGTGGTTTAACCCCGGTAGGCAGCTAACACACAGCCTCTCACTCACTCCCCCTCAGTGGGATGGCAGAGAGAATCGGAAGGGTAAAAGTGAGAAAACTTGTGGTTTGTGATTAAGACAGCTTAATAGGTAAAGCAAAAGCCACGCATGCAAGCAAGGCAAAACAAGGAATTCATTCACCGCTCCCCACTGTCAGGCAGGTGTGCAGCCATCTCCAGGAAAGCCAGGCTCCGTCATGTGTAATGGTTACTTGGGAAGACAAATGCCATCACTCCAAATGTCCCCCCTTTCTTCCTCTTTTCTCCCAGCTTTATATGCTGAGCATGACGCCATA
>KL290582.1:13330-28981 GCA_000699545.1 Podiceps cristatus | reverse complement strand
CGGGGCGGCGCCACGCGTGGCACCCCAGGGTGCACGCTCCAGTGCTAGCGAGCGTCTTGCTGATTGAATCCCCTGGCTCTTTCTGCCGCTAAGCATCGGGCACCACGTTGCGAGTTACAAAACAGCCTTTCATTGCAGGAAGAAGATTCCGAACGTCTCAATGCAGCGTTCGCTTCAATTGTGAACCTGATGAATCAAGCCACAAAGGAATGCGAGGTAAGGCTTTACCCCCAGGCCCGTGCAAAGGGGAAAGTTTATGATGTGCCCGTCAGAGGCCTGTTTGCACCACTTTTGCTAAAACCGCAAAAATTAGACTTCAGTTTTGCTCATCGCGTGGCCAGAGCTTAGCCAGCGAGCCTGTGATGGCAGCCTAGATTAAGAAATCTGGGGCATTTGCCACGATGTGGCAGGTCACATGGTGGGTTTCATCATGGGTACCACCTTGGCCGATAAACAGCAATATTGGCATTTGCAATAGGGAGCACCTGCAGAGATTTTTAGCAGAGGGCAAGAAGGAAAGAGAAAGAGGCAAAGAAACATCAGATGCCATCACCAATTACAGATGGCAGCCTAGATTAAGAAATCTGGGGCATTTGCCACGATGTGGCAGGTCACATGGTGGGTTTCATCATGGGTACCACCTTGGCCGATAAACAGCAATATTGGCATTTGCAATAGGGAGCACCTGCAGAGATTTTTAGCAGAGGGCAAGAAGGAAAGAGAAAGAGGCAAAGAAACATCAGATGCCATCACCAATTACATGGTGGCAGCCGCTGCTACATGACAAGTTGTTTCCAGGGCTGGGGGTACCTCTGCCGTGGAGAGGCTGTATGACAGAGTAACTCTTGTTTTCATCATGCTAACGTGAATTGCTCAGTTTGTTCTGGGTGGCAGAAGTAAGGGAAAGTTTGAAGCTGGAGCAAGAAGATGGCTTTCTGCTACACCTTCACTCTGAATCTCAATCTCACACGTCTTACAGCATTTAAGGAAACTTGATTTGAGATCTTGCTACTGGCTTATGGGCTCCGTTCTTCGGAGCAGCACCATACCTTTATGATAGGTAGAAACTGAGGTATGGCGTACAGATGCACGGCTCCGCTGCTTTCATGTTGGCAGATGCTCACTGCGAAACTGCGGTGTAACAGCTATGCTTGAGCTCTGGCTGTCATTTCTCTGCTGGGTGACAGCCCAGGCGCCCATCGTTGCTAGCCCACCTTTGTGAATACAGCCCTGCAGCCTGACTACTGCATTAAAGTCTCTGAAAACTCCATCACAGTGTACACCATCTATGCCCTTCGGGGTCCGTTACCATCATGCAGCAGGGAGCTCATCATCTGCAGAGTTAATAACAGAGGCTAAATCTTCAATTAATTTAGAGCAAACAGTAGTTCGACAGGCACCAGATAATTAGCTCTTAAGCAACTCATTTATCATTTCAAAGCAGCACTACACGCAGAGTAACCAGTTAATCCTAAAACAGCTCAGACAGAATAAGACTTTTACACAAGAGGAGCAAAAATATAACAGAGACTCATCCTATGTCCTGTTCAGAGGCCGTAAGAGAGCAGGAACAAGCAGTGGGTAACTTTCACATTTACACATCAGCCAAGACAGTACTGCTTCAGTCATCTTCTGTAGAGAAGAGTCATAGAAGGAGGAGGGAGGAATTCTCAGACCCACAAGCTCATAGATAAAGTTTGCAAAGCATGAATATACAGTTGAACATAAACATTTAGGCACTTTAATGCCACCGAGTGCAAAGGATTAAAATTACATGATTTAAGATGAGTTGTTTAGAATTACTTAGGGACCAAAGTTTACCCACATTTCTTACTAAAAGTTTGACTTCATTTCTTTGTTCCGTGATATCATGTAAAAGAATCCAGCTGACCCCTGTGATACAGAGATGCTCTGGGAAGCATTATGTGATAAGTTGGAGTACTTGATGTATTCTGGGACATAGCTCCACAGTAAACCACAATACAAGCAACCAAGCTGCCAATGCGTGCATAACCTCAGGGACTAAAGCACAGCAGTAGATTCGGAAATAAGAATTGCTATTCACCTTATTTTTGTTACGTATGTTCAGTCTTGGCAGAGACAAGGAATATGTAAGTAAAAAAAGGTATTTTGGAACTTGTTGGTTCCTGTGATCAAAAGGGTAACCCTGGGAGGAGTTCTGTGGTGACAGCAGATGGCAGCAGATCTGTACTCAAATACTGAATTTACTGTGGGGAAAATTCAAGTACCTTTATTGTGGAGCCAGAAAGGGGCTGCTGTGGAGTTAAATGCAATTCTCAAAACCCCTGTGCTACTGGTACTAGCCTGGAAGACACTTCAGCTTCTTGTTTCAGTATTTCAGCTCATTTTGTCAGTATTAACATGTTCTGCTTTTAGAGCAGTGCTGCTGCCCGTGTCCTGCAGAACTAGTATTCGCTGGCTAGGTCGCAAGCGACTTAGCTTGCATATATGTCCTATTAAGGACCCGTAAACTATGCCTTCTTCCACCAGCTTTGCTTGAAGGGCCTGATCAAGCGTATGTTTCTAGAGCATTCCTTCTGATGTTTTCATTAATTCAGTGCTGAGGTGTCAGAGAGTCCTTACGTATTGTGTCAGGACACAGGCATCTAAAATCAGGGCTGACAGTCTTGTGCCAGAAGGCAGATGTCCTGTGCACTTCCAGGCATTGTTTTTCATCCTCACATGAGAGCAAACCAGTCAGTTAATACAGAAGGTCCGTAGCTGTGCAGTTCCACTTTTAACTGTAAATCTGCAGTAGTTGTGAGCATGGCTTTGATGCTTCTCCACATAATATTCTCTGCTTCTATTGTCCAGAAGTACTATAGCTTCGTGGCAGCCTGTAAATGCAAGGAACGTGAAATCAAACACATCTGCAGATACCATGGCAGGCAAGCAGGGGAAAGAGAGCTGGAGTCCTCTGAAGAAGAGGTAAGTAGGTGGTTTTGATTAAAGGTTATTCCTTCCCTCCTATGGGACAATTGTTATCCATCTAGTGTCTGTGACGCTTACACTAACGTCTGTGGTTTGACATTGTGGGCATATGAACACCCGGACTGATCTGAGCCTTTTGTTGGGGGGGCCCGAGCGCAGCAAGTGTAACTTCTGGTGGCAGCTATCAGTGTCATATCAGTCCTGTTGTGGACAGGAAAATTTCACGGACATAAAGCACCCCCTCTCTCAGGGGCTGAATTTGCCTTTTGTGTTGTATCATTAGAAAACAGTCTCTTTCTTTCCAGAGGACTGAAGCCTCTGTAGCACCCAGTCAAGCTCAACCTTGCCCACAACATGTAAGTTTACAGAATATTTTGGTTTTAAATTGAGGTACAGCATTTTCTTATCACTTTGCATCAAGCTGCTTAGAATATGTGATCAGGTGTGGAGACTTTGTGATGGCACAGAAGATTAATCGCTGGTGCATTCACAATCCTCACGTACATATAGGTGGGCAGTAGGATGGGCATACAGAGACTTTCACAATTAATTATAAACCAGATTGTTGCATTCGGGTGCGTAACCAGTTAAGACTCTACTTTATATTTTAGACTGGTACAGAAAGTCAAACACTGTGATTAACCTTTAGGCTCTTGTGACTTGCATCAGCAACAGTAACCCAGTAGTTCTCCAGTCTCACCTCATTTGTGCTCCCGACACATTCCCCGTGCTAGGGAAAGGCATGCAGCAAGGCACGTGGCAGTTGCTTAGCCAGTTATGCTTGGCCCTCATACAGTCTCTCTGAAGACTCCTGTTCCTCCAGGAGAAGAAAACCTTTTTTATTTTTCACAGCCTAACACCTCACCAAATCAATTTGGGGAACTTCTAAGCCAAAAAAGATGAGGAAGCTGTACCGCAGAACAGACTAGTGGGAACACCCTTGTTGAATGGATGTTTTCGAGCTTTATGTTCAAACCCGCTTTGGTTGGCAACTTTCAGTTTTGTGAGGCAGAGATTACAGTTGATTATTTCCCTTGACTGAAACATTAGGTGATATACCTCGAGTATGGTACTTGCCGATTTTTGTATTGACAGAAGCATTTTACAGCTTTGTCCCCGCTGCCTGTATATTTTGAAAAAAACTCTTGGTATGTTTATACAGCAGCTGAAATTATATATTTTTTTTTTAAATTTGAAAATTTTAATTTTTGTAGGAAAATTCAGATGACTAAACAGTAATGAAACTTCTCTTTGCCCACCCCCTCCCCCCCAAGACCAGACAAGCTTCCGAAGACATTTACATTGAAGTCCCTCCTGGCACCTATTCTGTCACAGCAACCTCAGAGGACATGGTGCAGCAAACCCACGTGGTAGATGTCAACGCAGGACAAACTGTTGATATAACTTTTGTTCTATGATGTTTGCTTTTTCTTGGCAATCACGGGAATAAAATACAAGGCTGTTTTAATGCATGTAATGAATGATGCATATCTTTTTCTTGTTAGCACTTTAATAGTATCCTCCTCTTTGGGACTCCCTTTTTATGGCCTGTATATTTGTTTTCTACTTCTTGCAATTATACACAGCCTACTTTGTACACTGATTTTATAAATATTTGTACATTGTGTGCCTTAAATCCAATTATGTGACTGTATAATTCCGGATTCTTATGCTTTAAAGAATTAAAGATACAATCACTGGAATAAAAAATACAAAATTTAGTCTTTGTGATGACAGCTTCTTTTATATTACCCTCAGACAGAAAGTTCATGTCACATTCTTGACCACAGAGAGCATGACCCATGTGCTACGAATATGGATGTATATTAGGTTCTGTGGGCTGGCAGTGATTTTAGAGCAGATGGCTCACAATGCATCTCTCCTATTTTTACTTCTATTATTCTGATAAAGAAATAAAACACAAATGAAATTCACTATCTAGGACCCCAATTCAGGAAGGTGCTGGAATACGTGTCAGATGTTCAATATAGGCACATAAACTACGGACGCTTCCGTCCTGTCTCTTTGCAGGCTCTTACCTAGGCTAAGCACCAGGTAGCGCTTCTTCAGCAGGCGTTAGGGTACCCCGAACTGTCTCCTCTTCCCTGCAGGGAGGAGTACTGCTGCGCAACTGCACGCTGTAGCTTATGGCCAAGTTCATACGCTTTTAACTTGAGCAGTCCCACTAATGAGACTTCCTGCTTAACTCTCCCAAAGGATCAGCTTCCACGGTTATAACTAGTGACGTGACCTACATATATCTGCAGTCGTTTTGTAGCTGATGGTATTAAGGTTTCAGTTAATTTTCATGGGAATATAAAATTCAGCGGCTTGAATGCTGGATCTCTGAGCATTTTTATTGTTTGTATCTACAGTAGCAGGTCCTTTACCCCCTGGCTACTTTCTCTTCAGCTTCAATCCTCCCCCTCAAAAAAAAATTTTGGCTGTCAGTTTGTATTCTTTCTCTGTTCCTTCTGGCTTTCTACAAAAGGAAATCACTATGCTGAATTCCTCTGGCTGACTCCAGAGAACTATAGACAAATTGGAGGTTTATTAGACCCTTGCTCTGTATCTGTTCAGGCTTTTAGTGCTCATATTAGTTTACCTGATCTCTGGAGAATTGTAAAGTCAAGTCCAAACAATGAGAAATTTAATATAACACCTTGGAGTAAAGAATGGGAAATGCTGAAATTCAATGTGGGTGGAAATAGAGTTTCTCAGTTATTAAAATTATACAGTTATCCATAAAGATACTCTACAGAGACAGTACCTAGATCAGACCTCAATTTGCTTAATACATGTATAGTATGAGCAAGAAGTTTACCTGAAATTTCAGCTCCAGAACTTCATCAGTTGTAGATTTATTGAATTCTGGTTGACCATGTGTCTCTGCTTTGTTGCAAGTGAGCTCTTGGCTGTTTTTTTCTGCTTGTCATTATCTGACATGGTCTGTATCATCAAGTTTGTCATCTCCTACGCAAGTCACTTCGTATTTATCATCTGACTCAATTTTCTTTCTTGTTGTTTTGCATCTTTGTTTTCTTGATGCTTCAAAACCTTCTTCCTGGAGGGCAGAAAACAAACCCCCCCCTTGGAAGTCTAGTCTGAAAAAAAGCATCAGCGTCTTCTTTCCTGGCTGTAAAATAGGTACCTCTGCCTCACGTAGCTTTAATAATGGTATTATTTCTGTGCTAGTAAAAACTTTACTGCTGAAACACATAAGTGTACAATAAGACCACAGGATTTTCAGAAGCTGTTAGGATTTGACCAAACTTTGCTCCTTTGGAAGTTAGGAGGATTTTTTGGTGCCTCCAGATGGAGGACATTAGCCCAACAGAGATCACCTCTGGGAAGCCTGCTCTCTAGCTTCACTTGTTCGTTGCAAGTTATTTCTGGTACAGTCTGTATTATAGGATAAAAGTGCTTCAGCTGTCTCAAGGAGTAGCAGATTACC
Organism: Podiceps cristatus; assembly: GCA_000699545.1. Taxonomy (NCBI): domain Eukaryota; kingdom Metazoa; phylum Chordata; class Aves; order Podicipediformes; family Podicipedidae; genus Podiceps; species Podiceps cristatus. The sequence goes on along the minus strand of KL290582.1, from coordinate 22,575 downwards.
TTCTGGGTTTCAACATACCTTTAAAAAAAACCCATCGAAGTTTATTTTACAGGAATAAAAGTATGTCATCAAACTCTGCATTACCACTGAATTACTATTTTAATTCATGCTGCCAGTTTGGGGCTAGAATGAAGCTACTCTGGTTTCTTTTTAGTTTTACCAAAAGGCAAAGCCTTTCACTTCAATGCACAGATGTGACTCTTGCTAACACAGAGCATGTCTGCCTGGAGCTCCATACTGGCCTAAAAATTCCAGGTTCCTAGGAAATCAATTACAACAGTGTATAAGGGGTGTAATAACAACTATTTATATAATAAAATAGGAACCATACAGTTAATAAGTTGGTAGGCATTTGCTTAAAATTAATGCATACAATTGTGACAAGATACATTCCAGTATGTTCTCTGTTCACTAAGACACATCATTAACAGATTAATCTTCTTCTAAAGAAAACCATGCAAGTTTAGCACAAAGTTTCACTCTGCAGTCAGCTCACAGTAGCAGAAGCATGAAGGTACAGAGGAGCTAACATTTGATTTGATATATAATTTATTAATTGTACCTCTGGTGCTCTTGTGCAGAGCAGTGTTTCTATTCATCCTGCCGTTCTCTTTCATCTTCCCCTTCTTCCTGCAAGCTTTTATCTTCCTCTTCTCTGTGCTTGCTTTTTTTGGCATTCATGTTCTGGTTTGTTTTGGTTTGGTTTTTTTCTTTTCTTTTTTTTTTTTTTTTTTATTTTCGTCAAGTTTTTCTAAAGCAGAAGGGGACCACAGCCAACAGAAACCAGGCCTAAAAATCAGGGTGTTGTCCTTGTTCCTACCTGTGACATAAGTTTTCTTAACTCTGTATCCGCTAGCTTCAGGGTAGGGATCTGCTGTTTAAATTGCTTCTTGTGAGGGAGTAAAAAATACTGAGTAAAAACTGTTTACTAAAAATATCTGCTTTTATCTTTCAGAGAGAGAGATCGTGACAGAGTGTGACTGGTAGAACCCAGCACCTTTCCAGATTGAGTCTTTTCTCGTGTTTTATTGCTGGTGACAGTCACAGCTGTGCAATTCCAGGGCCACTTATGTAAATCCCCGCTTCCACAGGACTTTGATGTCAATGGGCATTTGGCAGGTTTCCGACTTGAAATCTGCATTGTTGAGTGCTCACACAGTTACTGGCATTCTCTTCCATTTTACCAAGTAGCTTCAGACCCTCCTTAAGGTTTTGGCATTTTTGTTTTGTTTTACTTAGCGAAGAAGTTCCCTCTCTATCACAAAACCAGGGGATGGCCTTAGTTAAGATGTATTTTTCTAGCCAACCACCAGACTATTAACAAGAATATTTCTTCCATTCAAACCGTGTGCTTAAGTAAATACAGCATTACTACAGATTACCCCCAATGATGGCTTGAAATCTCTGTCTCTTAAGATTTCTTTCATTGTGCGTTGCCCTCTGGGAGGCTGCTCAATGTTTTCAAACATTGCATTCCGATTAGTCAGGGCAACCAAGACATGTTCACAACACAGATGCTTTGGGTTCCGGCTTGCCCTTTGTACATGTGCTGCTGCAACTGCCGACTCCTGTGGGGGTAAAATCGTATCTAAGCCTTATGAAGAGTGAAACCAGAACTGAAATGGAGAAACATTCATTTCTGAAGAGAGGAAAATGCACTTTAAGCCTGAAAGAAATTCTTTCAGGTTATTCTACATGGACTAGCTATGAAGGTTAATGAAGATGTTACCATCATTAAAAGCGTAGGAAAACGATGGGGAACAAACTTGGAGAGGCATATCTGTGCTTCCAAATGAAATTCATTATTCCAGTAGTTTTCCATTGGAGTTGCCAAAAGAAGAGCAAGCTTGCAAGATGAGGCAGCAGAAATGCTGGGGAGGAGGAAATACTGTATCAGAGGCTGATATGCAAATTTATAGTATTTATACCAATTAACTACAGGCAAAGTGACTGCCCAGATGGAGGGGGGAGAGAACATGCTTGGTTATTTCCCTCTGGCTGCTTCTTCCCTGTGAGGGTGGTTAAAAGACACCTGAATTACTGGGATGGGAATAGTGGTGGCTTCTTTTCCAGCATTTCCCCTCTGGTCTTGCAGGATCCTTTAGCCTGGGCTTCTCAAGACAGCTGGAGTCTGCGTTAATAGCACTGCCCGCTACAGTACTCTCAGTGGGGAATGGCTCCAGGTCCCACTCTGAACCAGGAGAGGGGGAAGATGCTGCCACAGCTGCTGGTTCTTCTTGATTTGAGCCTTCCGGTTCTAGGTGTGGAGAGGGCTTGCTGATGGACTCTGCCTCTTCAGTTTCCCTCTGAAAGACCAGAGACCTAGATGGAAGAGGCCACCAGGCATCAGCATGGGGGTGGCAGCAGCATATGCACCTAACACATGCCAGCAAACAACGTATACCACCAGAGTGACAGTGGAAACACAGGCAGCAGGGTGAGCAGAGCAAGCACCGCTTGGCGAGGCTTTGCACAGCACAACCAGGAGCCAAGGCTGGTTTAGGACTGCAGGAAAAAATAAACAAGTGAGTTTCTGGACTTTCTCTGGGCTTCATCCTGCTGGTGAAGGGCATATAGATCATCTCTACAATCCTCTCCCACCGGCTAGGGGAGATCCACAGAGCTACACCTCGCGGGACTTTCACTTTCTTGTCATTCCAGAACTTGACCATAATTTCTTCATCTTCTGAGGCTGTTGAGAGATGAGGTATGCAGCCATAAGCAGCTGGCCTGCCTGGGCAGCACATGTACACAGATCAGGCTTTGCAGCTTTATGCACTTTCTACACCTGTCAAGCAGTAGGATCAGCTATCCGTAACATTTCCCCATAATGTCATGGAGGGTGGAGCAGGCAGCTAGGGCACCGTCAGTGTGACAACAGGCCTGGCTGCATCTTTCCTCCCAATTTGTCATCAGATGAACAAGAAAATGTTAACTAACTTCTGTTGTTGCTGCCAGAGTTAGCAGTAATGCTCTAATGTATTTTGGGAAGTCAGTGGAGCTTGACTGCCAGACATGGGAAAAATGAATGAGCTATTGAAATCTACGTTTGGGTGATAAAATCACCCCCAGATGTACCATTTGGTACAAACATGAGCATTCAAGCATGTACAGGTGCTTCCTGAGAGTTGTCTCACTTGGATCCCTCAGGAAAAGGCCACTGTCCTTCACACGGCAGACACAGCTCTGTCCGAGCAGACAGGAAATAACGCATCACGGACACAAAGATGACATTTTTATGGGTCACGGCTTCCTTAGGGTCAGACTGGTGAGGTCAGGCAGAGCTATCTATAAGCAAGTTCCATCAGCTCCTGCAAGCTTTAAGCAACGCTAAACTACAGTCTGTGCACTGGTGTTTCTCTGGCAGTAGCACCATGCCGAGAGTTTATCCCGACAGTCTCACTCATGTTCCTGAGAAAGGTGAGCAAGAGGGCACCATCTTTCTTACCTCGTAAGGGGTCCCTTGTCTCAATGCCTGTGAGGATGGTTCCTGGGCCATACCTGGCCATATCCGGCTCCCAGGGTGCCAGCACTTTGTCTCCTGGGACTAAAGAGTGCTTCATCCCATTCGCATATTCCAGAATGTCATCCTTTGCTGTTTTTTGCACACACACTGGATGCCTGCCACGTGACACAAGTGGTTTGGCAAACTCTACCAGGAACATGCCTCTTTCGCCCTGTTATCAGGAACAAAATAATAGTTTCTCTGAAAAACAGTCTGTAACGTGTCAGGTCATGTAACCTTCACCAGGAGGCCATTCTGTGGCTAGGTCAAAACACCAAGCAAAGCTGAACAGTAACAGAGTAGTGTGCGGTGTTTGTCCGGCATCAAGACAGCCAGAAGACCCTCCGAGAGGCTCGCTAGAAAGCAGGCTGAGTGAAGTGCATGTACAGACTCACTACGGCTAGGACCTGTATTTTCTTCCCTAAAAATTATAGATAGAGTGCAACTGGATTTCACAAACCACACTGTGTGCACCAGGTAACAAGGGACACTGAAGCCATTCAGCCCTGTTCTTCAGTCATGCCCAAGTCCTTCCTCATTAAATACAGCGTTAACTCATGGCTTCTTGTAGGAGGTTGTTGGGAATTTTTGTTTTCTTTAAATTCAGGCTCGTTGAAAGGCTTTCCATCAACAATGCACTTCCCTGTTCTTGAGAAAGAATAGACTCTTTTTTTCTGTTAAGTTTGAAGTGCTAACAAACTAATGAATTAAAAGTTTCACTAACATTTCTGAAAAGACACCAAGCCATTGGTCTGTAGCTGGCTCAAGCTAGAAGTGTGTACATAAAACACTAACGCTTTTCCTGTGCTATTGACGGTTATGTGTCTACACACAACAGTAGCCGGTACACCGCTCACACCACCGCTCACGCCGTCTGAGCCTGGCTCAATGCCCAGCGCCGGCAGAAGCAGGGGGCCTGTTCTTGCAAGGTGCGTAACAACGCTGCTCTCACCAGGAACTGGGAGCTGGTGGGGGGGGCACCCATCTTCTGCACAAGGTGGGGATCCCCAAAATACACCTGCTCACTCCTAGAAACATGCTCAGTAAAGGAGGCCGAGCAAAGCAAGGATCCAGCCACCAGCAGTTTACTGGTGCCCGAGCTGCGCTGCGTGCCAGAGGCTCACTCGGCGTGCCAGGCAGCAGGTGGTGAGGACAGCCTGGAATCGGGCACTCAGGAGCTTTATGAATCGACATAATCACGAGCATAAGCTGTCTTAGTGATCTGCTCTCTAATTCGTGCACCAGTTGAAGTCAAAATTGCTACACTAAACTCAGGTGGCGAGCAAGGACTACTGGTGGTCTGGACACCTTGTTACACATACCCACGACTACTGCACTGAAACTGTCACTCACCTCTACCTCTCCTTTTACTGTACCACGGTAATAAAATCCATCTCGTTCCCCTCTTGCCAGTACAGGGACGTTGCTGTCTAAGCCCTCTGATCTCTCCAATGGACTTAGCCTCTTCCACTCTGGGCCAGGGGAGAGGAGGCAGTGGCTAATCCATTGGCACCTTGAAGAAAATGGGTCAACATTGAGAGAATAGCTTTTATAGGTCGTGGAGGAAAAAAAAAAAGTCTTGTAAAATTTAAGAACTGGATCACTCCACCTCATTTTGTAGCACTCTTACAGGCCAAGGCACGTGGGAAGAAACAGAAAACTTACTTGTGCTGGGACAATTCCTTGCTCCTGGGGAAAAACCATCAGTGCCCATTTTTACGCAGATCACAATTTTTTGCATTTAGAGGAAGCGAGCCAGGAGTACGCTGGAATCCTGGGCCAGATTCCCTGCACTACCCCCTTTGCTGCTTGCACAGCAAGCCAGTGTAACCCTTCGGACCAGGAGAAAGGATCTGTCTCCGGCACAGAGCACACTGTAGGTGCACTCGAGAGGACCGTAGCTGATAGTTTACATTGGGCATTCAGGGAACAACAGAGTAGAAAAGTAAACAACAAAGCTGCTGGTTGATGACAGGTTCAAGTTGAAAACAGGAAAAATAATCCCCTGTCACAAAGCATTATAAACATTTTGCAGAAGATGACTGCTAATGCAAGATGTTTTTATTTATCCAAATATTAAAGGAATTTTTCTTTAATAGGAGGTTTACTCAGGCTTTGCTTTTCATAATCTCCAAGGTAGCAAATCACTTTAGTTAATACGATCTAAAAAACTGCCAGTGCAGGGGAGGGGAATACTCAAATGATGTTCAAGCTGCTAATTTATTATTCTGACACATTCCCGTCTGGCTTATCCTATTGGATATAATGAAAAAGAACAAATCACAGATTAAACAAGAACTTGATTTTACCTTTGGGGAGCAGGGGGCTCAGCGATCCAGGTGGGATGCACTACAAAAGGGCTCCTGCAGCAGAGGCTGACAGCAGGTACGACGCTGGAGCACGAGAACTTGTCCAGAGCCGGCATCGCGCTGCAGTACCTGCGGCCCCTAGTCGAATGCGCCATTCTCACAAAAGCAGCTGCCGGCAGGACTCGGTCGTGATCTGTTGGTAGTTGAAAAGAGACAACTTACTGGCATTTTCCAACACAAGCAAATGTTTTCCAGTGTACCTCAAGAAGTCAGTAGCTTTTATTGTTTATTTTTATGTAACAAGAATGAATTTAAAATACACAGACTGGCATTTGGCCAGATGAATCCATATCACTGACTTCATCAGCCACCCAAATCCTGATGTGGCAGAGGGACAAAACACTCAAGGAAACTGGAAATGCTGTGAAAGTCCCCAGGAAAGCAATAGCTTTCACCTTCTTCCAGCTTTTCTTTCCCTCTGTAACACCTATCTCTCCTTTTTTATACCTACATTCTTCTTTAAAGCTTTCTTGTACACAGTCCCAGACAAACCTCCCGTTTCACAAGCTGAGACAAAAACTGCAGCTGAAGTTGACAAGCTGAGTAAGCATGACAGCTTTTGAACTGATGTTAGACTACAGTTGCCTGTCACTTGTTTTATTTATAGCGATTTATTAAGAGGAAATATTTTGATCCTTCAGCTGTCCTGTCATGTTTTATAACAGTAGGATTATGGCTTGCCATGAGAAAGAACGAGATTCTCAGATTTGACAAGTGTTAACTATTCAGAGGCTGTCACGGTAAGACTGATGATGTGATGCTATCCCTGGTAATCTGACAAGATGTAGTAGACAAGATTCTCTTTTTTTTTTTTTTTTTTTAAATATTGCTTAGAAATGTTTAGCATGCTTAGGGTAAAATTTGCATGAAGTTTAACAACATATAAATTTATAAGTGCCTAATTTACTTTACAAAGTACAGTTTACATAACAAGATACAGTTTACTTAATATAGTTTAAACGCTCATATTATGTCGAAATGTTATTTTGTCTCTTAGATCAGAGATATGACTATGACCTGTGAGTCCTTTCTATGAGGACTCTCAGATACACATAATTCAGAAAACTAGCACATCAAACCCAGCAAGAAGAGTGGATTAACTGCTGCAAAATGCATCTTTAGGTTAGAAAATCAACACAATATATTCCCTTGTTTCACAACTACACAAACTCCTCTATTATAAACCAAACCAACATGGAATCAGTAATACTTTGTGAAGAAATGCAACTGCCAATTCCACATTAAAGCACATTTTAAACCCATTCAGCACTATTACTGCCAAGACCCATGTTCCCTGTTTCTGTGTAAAACACGGCAATGACAAATGCACAACAGTTTAGAATCTTTTTCTGGGTAACTCCAAGTCCTTCGACACAGCAGTATTTCAAACTTAGCAGCTATTGATAACACTACATCTGGTCAATTTGGATTTAGTCCCGATGAAGGAATCTCAGCCTTTTGCCTGTTAGATGCAGGAAGCCATTTGCTGCCCGTGTTTCCTAGTTGCTATGGAGGTTGCCACAGTCATTACTACCAGGATCAGACACCCTGACCTTACCAGTAAAAGCCAGGGGACCAGGACTGGGGAGAGGACCATTTGGCTGCCATGCATCCACTCCATTTTCAGCTCCCCGTTGATCTATATATGGCACTGAAGGACTGCAGGGGCCAAGAGGGGATTATAAAAGCGTGCAGTGTCCTCTAGGCTTTCTGCCTACTATTGCAGGGCAAAAAATAACATCATAGGAAGCTACGGTGCAGATTTAGGAAAAAAAGCCCACCACCACAGGGTGTGACAAATAAATGCAGGCTGAAAGGTTGAAGCTGAGACAAATTGAGGTCAAATGGCTTTACAAGCTTTCCCTTTTCACAATAAAGGGGAAGGATTAATGAATTCTACCCTTCTCCTGCAAAGTGCATGTCAAAAATATGCCAGAACAGAATGCAGAAATCTGTTAATCTCCGCTGTGATCCCTAATTTTCATTTTCGCTTTAACAAATGTGGGTTGGATACAGCACTTAGGAAGTCTGTAACTAATTTCTGTACATCCTGCTGCACCCACAGACTACCTGCTCTCATGCTGTCAGCAGAATAGTTTAATACCAATAATAGAATTCCCTTACATACAGCAAATGTTAAGAACACTTTGCCAGTTGTGAGCTAAAGTCTCTTCACCATCTTCACATAAATCCATTCTATGCCACTTAGCTGAAAGCATAGTACAGACGAACAGACTGGGAGGCTGGCAGAGACCATCGCAGACCTCAATCATTTCAGGGAAAGTGCCGGAAACATTTCTGTTGCAGGATTTTATTCCCTCCCCCGCCAAGGCCAAGACCTTGCCAACCCTTTATATTGTGCATTGTGTGAGCAGCCCTAGTAATTTTTTAAGGGCATGGACAGCTGAAGAATCAGCCTAATTTCTATTGAAAACTGGGTAAGTCAACAGTTCTTAATGGATTAAAATATCCATTAATAAGAAAAGGATGGAACAGCACTTGCAAGATGTTATGCTCTTCCTATGTTCAGTAACCCATGCTTCAGAGAGCTGCTACCCTCCTCTTTTTATTTTCCCCCTTTTAAACTTAGTTATCCTTTCTGTTGACATCTAACAACATTCCTGGAAACCTCTAAAAAGGCCTTTTAAGAGAAACACTGGCAATCAGACTAAAAATCTTTTTAAAAAGTGCATATGAGAGTAAACCAATAACACTACAGAAAATGAGAGGAATCTCAGTCCCATCAGTTGAAACATTTTATTTTCAAGCAGGCAGGCTGTGGCGATACATACAGTTACTTTGCACATATAGGTATTACATTTTTGGTTCGGTGACCATTTTAGAAATGTTTGCCTGATTTCCATGAATTAACTTACTTAGGCCATTCAGATGAGATTTCCCTAGTTGTCTTTTTCATATCTAAGTGTAGTTACAGTATCTGCAAAATGAAAACTCTTTTCTGTGACCTGATAGTGGCGCATGCTACGATCTGCTCCTAAGATGTGCCAGGAATGTGCACATCATTAATAATACAGTGGCTATGACATGATACCTTTTTCTTGGTTTGGAACAGTTTAGGTCGTCCTCAAAAACTGGTTTTGTTTGTTAATTGCTTTAGGTGCTTGGCCTGACTCCACGACGTTTTTTTCTGCCACCACAGAATCACTGTACAGAACAGACTGTAGGTAGCTAATGTATTTTATTGCCGCACGGAGTGTCTCTACTTTGCTGAGCCGTTTCTCCAAGTATTCCTTAGGGAGGTGATGCCTCAGTTTAGCATAGCCTTCATTGACACATTTAACCCTCTGCCTTTCCCTCTCATTCCTCCTTCTGATGAAAGCTGGCCCATAGGAGTACTCACTCCTGCGGTA
>KL290582.1:0-13299 GCA_000699545.1 Podiceps cristatus | reverse complement strand
TAGGGAAAGGTGCAGGGCTCACTGTAGAAGTTCTCTGCAATAAGATGCTCAGACATGAAAGGAAGGAACGACAAATCTTCACAGCAAGTGACCTGGTTTGGCGCCTCTGGGTACACGTGAAACGTGACCACCGCGTCGGCACAGAAAGGCCTAGCCAGTTGTACACGCTGCGTCTCAGTACAGATGGACAAGTTGTCCATGAGGTTATAGTAGCTTTTGCCATCCATCAGGTTCTGCATTTAACCTGGAAATGCATAATTACATAAGAGATTAAACAACTCATACTGAACAGTAGAAAAAACTCACCTGGACCAACACATGACATGACTGGCATTTTCCAGAGAGACTTTTAATGCATTTGTGACATTTTAGGATGGTGTTGGAAGACCATTATATAGAGCAAATAATGTCCCATTTGAAAAAACAAGAAAGCGCAAGTCAGCGACACTGCTAAAAATAATTCACAACAGATTTTAAGAAAATAAAGCCACTAAAGCTTCCTGAAGGAAACAGAAAACAGTCTGTCACCTCAGCTTTAGAAATGAAGAGAATCTGCCTTCGTATACTCCACATAGGTCTAGCTTGCTCCTAATCCATCAAGGCTTACATCTCTACAGACAATAAACACAGCAGACCAACATTCTCCTCCCTGAAAAAAAATAAATCTACAATTCCAGTAACAGACTCCATATCAAAAAGCCTTCAAATAAATTATTTTTGTCTCTATTCACTTGATGTCTCATTCACTATACTATCTTAATTAGACAGAGAACTTGTGCAAAGAATGGATCTCAATCTTGATTATGTCTGTTAGGTATTACATCCATTCTATGTGAAAAGTTTTACAAAAAATTTAGAGCATGAATTTCTGTTAAACCTAATGTCTCCTTCGGTCCTCATGCTCCTTCTACACCCACCTGCAGATTAAACACAGATATGAAACACCCTCTCTTCGGAGCAGTATTACAGCAGATATAACTACTCAAATCACCTTTATATATTAACTAGAAAGATAATCTTGCAATGTTTTATAGGAAGCTACATTATAGTGCCTTCCCAATATCATTATTCAAACAGTTAAATATCAGTATAACTGTAACGACTGTTACCTAATAGCTGCTTAAAAATAAATGTTAAATAGCTAATTTTTAAAGTATTACTGCAATCCATCCCCATGGATTACAAGCAATAGTTGCCTACACAAAATCTATCAAAAAATGCTCCTCCTCACCATCCACTTCCACATCTACTCATTCCTGTTAGGTTATATTACATCCTCTAAAATGGAAAACACCTGAACATTAAACTAGGTTAACTCGAAACATCTAGATGCCATACTCACAAAAACCTTGCAAAGCTTCTAACGTTCCAACCACGGTTCCACAACATAAATGGGATCCCCTTAATCCTTCACAAGAACATGAGGATATTTTAACATTTTCTAGTGTCTTCACACCTGCCATGTTTAATACAGAAAGAATTTTTACTCAGTATGGACCTATCCTCACAACATATTCCATTAAAATACCTCTGTATTCAGTGTTGACTCTTTTTCTAACACACATAGATCCCACAACAGAAATCTTACAAGTTAAGAACTCATTTATAGCATGCTGTTAGACAAGAGAGTCACATGCATCTTAAACAGGTAAGCAGGCTGAAACCATGAACACACATCTAATTTACATTAATATACAGACAGAAAATCACAGGTGAATATACACACGCATAAAATGAAGATAGTAGACAGTCATCTTCTCTTTTCTTCTTACACAGGTTGGGTTATTGTCTAAAAACTTTCTACTGCTAACAACTTAAAAACATTGTCTGAGGAAAAAAGTCTGTTACATAGCAAAAAAAAAAAAAAAACCACACCCCAACCCAAACAAAAACCACCTTTATAGCAAAACAGCACTATAGAGCAAGAAACCAGAATCAACACAACCCTTTGAGATACTTGCAGTATTTGTTACTTAGTACTAACACTTCTGCTATATAATAGCATTACAAAAAGAGAGTTATCTGCTGCCTTACTACCTGCATGAAGGTGCAAAATGCCAGTGTTAGGATCGTTTTCCTTTTAGTCTAGAAACTCACCAGTCTTCAGATGAAAGTAAAATCCAAGGAAACAAGATGTGCTATTTTAAAACTGATGAATAATACCTGAAAATATCTGAATATTAGAAAAGTTAATTACATTTTTATTACACCTTATTTAATAAAAGATCAAATTAAACACAATTCATTAAAAAGCTACAGAAGCATTGTTACTGAATAGCTGGTAGAAGCGATTTACAAACAACATTGATGTTCAGCGAAGATCAGCTGCCAGATACAGCACTACACAAGTCTCTTACCTGAAATGCGTAGCTTGTTCCGCTGAGTCAATGACTGCTGCAATTTATAGTCAATTGACAACATGCAAAGTAGCTTGCAGTTAGATCTGCTCATTTCTGGTTTGGCTTTTCCACCCACACCACAGCTATGATGGCAACAAAACTTGGCATTAAGGGCTAGAAATTTTAAAACTGTATTGAACACAACCAGATAACCTGAAAAAGTAATCAGGAATGTACTGTGCTTCCTGCATGTATGCTGTTCTAGTTTACTAAAGCAGTATTTTCATTATTGACATTTCATACTTTAATATCTAAATATAACAGTCAGCTAGAATTTAGTTAAATACTTATCACCAAGGCATAAGCAAACTAATGTTCATAGCTTCATTTTAAACACAAAAATCAGGATTTATTTAGAAGAAACTTGTGATGTATTTCTCTCCAGATTAGATGTGAGGACACACAGCTTAATACCCAAAAATTTAATCTTCGTTATACCTGCAATTTGGAGAAACTCCCTTAGTGTTAAGAACTGTAACGCCATATAAAAGGCCTCTAAAAGCATTTATGGAGGTAGACAAGGCAAGGTTTGAAAACAGGGAGCAATCAGTAGAAAGACAAACATTTTAAAGTTTTGCTTAAACTTATAAACACGGTATGGAGCAGCCCGTCTGTATAATCAAATATATACAGGTATATTGATGCTACATACATCAGTATATACTGTTCAATTGTACAGGTGCAAGGAAATAGGACACCTAACTTCAGAACTCCCACATTTTACAGGATTACCTTGACTCTTTAGATTATCTCACTATTCCGCCCTTCTATCGCCCAAAGTAAAATGACAAAAAAAAAAATCCAAAACCAAGTCAGTTTACTTTAAAACTTTCAGAAGACACTGTAGGAATAGAAACACTTGATCTGCTAGCAAGAGAGCTACATACACCTAGTCTTATCTTCTTGCGACTTTCGTCCATCTTAGAAAGCATGCTGCTTCTGCTGCCTTTGTGCGGGGCTACAACAATGCTGTACTCTGCATCCTCCTTCCCATGCCAGCTTCAGGCCTCATCACAAAGGCAGCCAAGAAGTAGAACATCTACTAGGAGTGGTAGACAGGCACCTATGCAGCAAACAAGTTACATTCTTTTTCTTTAGGGGACCCTAGGTACATCATTGTCATAGCCAGTTACTGACTTATTAGGGTGGGATGTTGAACACTAACTGAATCCAAGTCTGGGGTTTTTTGGGGGTTTGGTTTGGTTTTGTTTTTTTTGTCTTGTCAATCCACACTGTGTTTTGGGGTTTTTTTATATGTGGTTTGTTTTTGTTTTTAAAAAGGCACAAAAAATAATTCCATGCCTCCACCAATTATCCACCCGTTATAATTCCCTTCAGATTAGCTCAGTTTTTGAAAGACTACAGGACTGACAAGAGAATGAAGCTCTGTATCTGCAGAAGAACTGCAGTCAGTGCAAATGTTATGGGGCACCTATGTTTCCACCCCAGTGTAGCAGCTACCTGTAGAGGTAACTAGTTTATTTCCCATGCTACTTTGTCCCCCAGGCTGTGGACTAAGCAACCCCAAACCGCACCCAGCATCACACAGTACTGTTCCATGTACCATTTCCTTCACACTGGAACTGAAAACTATATAAGACAATAATGTAACTACACATGCACAGCTAAATTTGAGTCAGAGATGAAAAACCTTTTTCAATTAGCAATTTGGTGAGCCTTTCTTTAAGCACTGAACAAGTGCTTATTTCTACTCTGAAGCATTTTCACAGAAGTGCTTTTATAGATGGAATTTACATGCAGGGTAATGAGGGAGAAAAATGATGACATACAGATAATGCACATCCATTTTTCAAAAATCAGTTTTATCTTTAATTGTTACATTCCAAAGGGGATATATGAAAGTTAGTCATCTATCAACTGTACACCTCTTGAGAGATGAGTACAGAATCACAGATAAAAAAATACACCTAACTCCCAAGATGACAGGTGCTAGAGAAAGTATGTGCCTTACACCATCAATCCAAACAAATGCAGAAAGATTTTTATAATAAATATTTCATCATATACTAACTCCTGAGACTTTACCCATGAAAAGAAAGGGAAAAGATTTTTAAGAGATATCGTACACATACAATATATTAAGCTATCAAAGCAAAATAGAACAAAATGCCAACACTGTCTTGATATGCACCGCATTTGAGTTTATCTACATCACAGTACTTTAAGTATGCAGCTCAAAGAGTCAGTGTCCATTTAAGTTTTGCCTTAAATCTGCACACATCACTTGACATAGAAGCATCTTGAAAGTACGAGTGCAAGAAACCAAATGATGAGTACAGCCAATCAGGATTTCATTCTCTGATACAAAAACTACACTGCAAGGTTTAGATTTCCAGTACCTAGCATTAGTCAGCAGAAAATCCAAGTATATTTACAAAAGGTCTTTACATAAAGTGATTAGTGAGTCATAAGTAATTACTGTGTTCCCAGGTACTTTTTAACCACATAAATAGTAGAGAGAAATATATAGTTAAAAACCACCATAAAGTCACAACTGTAAATAAGGTACCACAGTGGCAACCCGAGATATCTTAGGGTTTGTTTTCTTTTCAGTTTTGTTAGTAAAAGCCATTTGAAAATGTAATGATTGTAGCTTTTGGTTAACTAATCTTTTTCAATTGCTTCCACTCCAGTACATTCCTTCAAAGTTCAAATACTTTTTTCTTTAGATTTTTTAAATCAATAATGAACCATTCAAGAAAACCCTTCCGAATTGGCAGTATCAGGAAGACTTAAGTCAGCTCTTTCAATTAGTTCACTTTACTTCCCTGGAGTTATTTTACTGAGATGCAATTAACTCAGCACAACATGACGGTCAAAGACAGATTTGCGTTGCTCTTGGACCTGTAACTTCCAACGCTGCTGGGCATACTCCACTTTGTTCAATACATTGGCGCGGCTCCGAGAACGAGCCAGCACATCATGTGCATTAGCAAAAGGCTGGTGATCCTAGAATGGAAAAAAATCAGTAGTTAGATCTCAACAATTCCACTCAGCAATTACATTAGTCATCTTTGTTGTTGTTCCAAAGGATGTGGGGTGGGTTGGTTTGTTTGTGTTTTGGTGTGATCATCTCCCCCCCTCTTTTTTTTTTTTTTTTTTTTTTTTTTTTTAAGGTAAACAAGCTGTTTCAACGAGTTGGTCAGTAATAATGAACAAGCAGGTTTTTGAATAGTTAGAACTGTACTTCAATTTCTCATTCAAAGTAACTTCCACAGGTTTCTTAACTAGACCAAGCTTCATCGTACTGTCAAACAATTATCTGCTGCCCAGAGATACCCCAGTGAGCTGCAAGATCAGAACCACAGTCTTGCACCCATTAGCAGCTGGTGGGACAAAAGCCTAGAACAGACCCAGGCACTGGAAGCCTCCTGTTACTGTCATGAATGCACTTCACTTGAAAACTGTCAGTTTAAAGAGTCAGTTCTCTGCCAGATCTTAGCCATTTACCGTCAGGCAGTTCAGGATGTTCACACACAGCTTCTATATAAAACCAACACACTCTGATGTTTACCAAACTAACCTATTGTACTGAGCTGTCTAAAAGCACAGTGTCAATACAGCTGTTTAAGTGACAGAGCTCAACAATAACTGAGTGCTTGTTTAATATTTACTCTGTTTTCTAACAGCACCTGCAAAGCTTTAATTTCTTCTAGTAAATATAACCAAGTTATAAACAGTAAGAGTTGGAACTGAACTTCTTGTTTGGCTATCAAACTGTCTGGGACAAAGTCATATTGGTAAAGCTATGCCAGAAAGCACCATATATATAACACATAATGAAAAATAATGTAACAATGCCCTGTATTAAATAATTGTCTTCTTTGTATGTCTATACTTCATATTCCCTTTTTTTCCCCCAGAATACTTTAAGACATTTACATTAATGGATACTTTGTGACATGACCATGTAAAGTAGCTCAATGACAATTCTTAGTAGTACAGATCTTATCATTAATGATACCCAAGTGATGCCTACAAGTTCTAAAGCCACATGAGCCTCACTGGGCTAAGAAATACACTCATAGAGAACAAGAGAGAACTCCTGACCCGAAGGAGCTATAATCTTGCCATAAAAAAATTATGCAGCTGCATACACCTAGAAAGGGCAGTTAGAAGGTGACAAATCCCTTCATTCACAGGAAAACAAAATCACAGGCAACAAGAAAAAGCAAACATACTGGCTTGAAATTCAGCAACAAAATTGATGCACATGGTATTTCCAAAATGTGACAAGAATCAATAGAAGATGCAACCCCTCCACTTCCTTTTTGTGGAGAGAAATCTAAGCAGTAAGCAATTTGCTTAAATGCAATCACTAGCAAGATTGTATGGATCATTAAAACTTAAGAAGTTGTACCACCTACATACACTTACCTCCATTCCTATTCTGTTTCTTCTCTGAGAAAATAATCTGTTTCTAGAGCTGGGATAACTGAAGCAATCCTCGTTGTACTACTTTCTAGCCCAGTGAAAAATGAAAGGGTGGCTTCACAGAAGTCATCACACAGCTTTCTTTTCCCCTCCCTTCAGGAAGGGGAACCGCCTGGCAGAAAAAGCTGCTCATCCCAAATAGTTATTTAACAACTACCTGACCTTTATATTAACCCAAGTACACAAGCACTCTGGTGAACTCACCCCAATGTCTTCATCGCTTTGTATGAGCTGTGAATGTCCAAAGAGACGTCTCTTCAGTATAGGTTCCACCAGTGTAAGGTACACCATGTACAGAAGAAGTAGGCCCAAAATAGACAGGTATAT
The DNA here is from genome assembly GCA_000699545.1 of Podiceps cristatus. NCBI lineage: Eukaryota > Metazoa > Chordata > Aves > Podicipediformes > Podicipedidae > Podiceps > Podiceps cristatus. Next base: position 6,118 of record KL290582.1, on the reverse strand, counting down.
GATGATTGTAACCTACATGACACAAGGACAGTTTATGCCAGAATGATGACATTCCCTCCACAATCTCTCAGGAGGCAGCAAGGACCAAAAGAAGACTGTCGATCTTTGGTAGTGTCACCAAATGACTTAAAATCCATGAAGAGAGAAGAAACCCCACCGGACTACGTCCTGGTATTAAAAGGGTTTGGGGCAGACAGATCTTAGCTTGAAACAGTTTCTCTTAGTGAGGCCTTGCTAAAAATCTTATGCTATCCTCTTAAAACAACTTGGTGTTATAAATCTCACCTCAACCAAGACAACTGTTCAGTTTGGCCATTAAACTGGGGTGACAAATTTGGTGGTTCCTGCATGGTTTCCATTCTCTAGCATGGGTCTGCATTCAAACAGTCACTATGAAAAATGGGAAGGCAAATAGAAATACAGAACTTCTAAAAGACCAGAAAATGTAGTCTGTGTTATAAAAGAAGAAAAGATGTACTGCACAATCTATTCACCCCAGGCTAGGGCTCAATGGCCCCAATACGATAAGAATGTGAAGAATACAGAAATCACGTATCAGAGCAAACATGGACAATTTTTCTCTTTTTAGCTTGCCAACGTACAAAAAAAATTTATAGTAAGCAAGTAAGACAGCTGAATAGTGACAAGCCTTCTAAAAGAATAATGAAAACAAAGTCCAAAGCGTGACAAAATGCCCTAGAACACTCAGAATTTCAGCAAGGTATAAAGTTTAATCTCAAAAATGGAGATCTTTGATAAAGTATCTCAAGCCTGCTCCTTCAACTATAGCTTGATGCTATTGTTACAACTCGAGATGACTTTTTTTTTTTTTTTTTTTTTACGATAGTTGCTCACAATTTAAGTTTCAGGCTGCTTTAGATCTAAAGATTTTCCCTTTAAAAAGGATATTTCTCTAAACAACAACAGATACATTCACTAATCAGTTGAAGCATCTAATATATGCAAACAGAATTACATTGTTTACCTTAATTGTGACAGAGCTTCTCTCTTCATATTTGCATTCGCAACGTAAACAGTATGCTTCTACATCAGGTCCAGGGACAGGCATAGGCTCAACCACATGAAGACAATCACTGAAGAAAGACAAACTGCTCAGTTAGTTTTGAGCTGGTTTTACCTTACTTGTTCCGCTATGCATGCAGACCCCAGCTGCATGAGCTGAGAAGCCACCTTTGCTGAAGTTCAGATGTTCTAATTTACAGGTATTCAAGATTTACCAAAAAGAAAAAAAAAAAAAAATAATCACTACTCCACAATTATTTTACTTAAACAAGAAATTCAGCTATTGACAAGCTGCTAAACAAGTTTTAAGACTTTTTTAACTCAATACTTTCTTTTTTCAGTGAAAGTGTTAAACCTGTTGGCCTAACAAGCCCAAAGATTTGAATCCCAGCACAAACACATTTCACATCATGGATAAAAGTAAATTCCAGCCATACACTTTTTTCCTCATAGTACCAAAAAGAGCCTTATTCTATCCTTCCACTATCTGAAGGGAGATTAACCTCACTTTGGTGTTCATGAACAGAAGTTCTTTTTTCTTGCCATCACAAGTTACAGGCATTGAAGAAAAAAACAGAAGTCAGATGGGTTGTTTCTCTAAGCAACACGATAGTGAATAAATAGCATTCAGTCTTCAGCACTGGACTCAGATGTTAAAGCATAATTTGATTTAAAAGATCACAAAAATATAAGTCAGCCCCATGTCAAAAAGCTGATCGACAATCTTACGGGCACTCTAGACCACAGCATTAAAATCCAGCTGCCGTGAGACAACTGTTTCCACCAACAGCTTATGTAATTTTGGTCTTTTTGCTGACTCAGGTTGGATGTTCAGAGTTCACATCCCAGGGTCCCTGCAGAGCACTAGCAGAACAAACATCCTGTTTTGCCTTTATCCTGGTTAACTCAATGTTAGCACAGTCAGAAGCAGGTAATGAAACAAAATGCCTGAAGTGACAGCAGCAGCCTAGGAGTCAACACTCTACTGGGCTAGATTACAACGCTGCAAACACGCAGCCAGACACCAACTCGTCTCTTCTGTTTTCTTTGTATTTCTTCATAACTAAACCCATTGAGTGTCAAGTCACATCCTCTGCAGGGGAGTGGAAGGCTTATCTTTCCCATTTATTTGAAAGTAGAATCACATTCTCCTCTGTAGAACAGTGCAGCATCCAAGCTACAAAATCAAACTTACATGCAAGTTACAACCTACCCAATTTCTGTTTATAATAATAGAAAGCTTACATCAATATGCTGCACTAGTGGAAAGCTTGTATGTAGCTTAAGGACAGTAGCAAGTCTGTTACTGTGAATATATCAAATATTAATATTACCACTTTTTTTACCTCCAGTTTAGTGTTCCAAATTGCTAGGAACTGTAAAATCTATCAGAACCTTAGGATTTTGACGTGTTTCCTTGGACTGCAATTCCACGGCAATTTTAGAGGAAAATGTAAGCTGATCCTTTTCTAAACGATTTTCCCCACTCAACTGCCTCCATTACCACGTTCTCCTTTGTGCCCACCATAACAGCAGCAAGGCAAACTCGGCTAGTCAGAAGGGCAGCTTCTGCACAGATTTCCAGTTTGTTCAGCTTGTAGACAGGGCGTCCTCCCCCCCTCCCTGTCCACTGCCACTGCAGTTGGCCTCTCTACACCAGTACTCTCAAAGTACAAAATACAAACACCAGCACCTTCCAAGTGGGTTATTCAACCAAGTAGGTGCTTAAGCTTAGGCATCACTATGCTTGCCTAGCACACTGTCCATCAGGATTGGATTGCCTACGGTAGTTCCAAACGGGAGTCCAGAAGGGGAACACTTTTATCGGTGTCAAAGCACCCAGCCCATACTGATGTTAGCATAACGCGCTGTTTGCCAGCCGGAAGCCAAAGAACAGACAACTCCAGCTGAAAGAGCCAAAGCATCTAAATAAGAGTATCATGATGCACACTACAGGTTCAACATTAAAAATTAAATTTTCATTTTATGTCTGGACAAGTCAGCAGTAAGTGGTCATTACACTGTACATAATTCATAAAGATACTAAAAATCAATCTGGCTCTTGTAACTGATTTAAATACCTAAAGGGTAGTGCATAGCCCCAGTTCTATTCAATAACAAGTCACTTGCTCTGATGTAGAAGCCAAAGTACAGCACTAAATCTGCCAGTTTTATTGCACATGAACTAGCAATCAAGCCCTTTATAAGTGGTAAGAATACTTCTCAAACAGAAGATCAAAGCTATAAAATGTTCCCAGATGGTCACTTAAGAAATGATCTCAACAAAAACAAGATTTAAGATAGGAAAAAATATTTTTGAGATTCTGTATGCATCAGTATCTGTCACCATAAAAATAATCAAGCCTTCAAAGATAATTTTTCCTTCAATCAGTACTAATATTGATTTAAAGGGAAATAGGGTGTTTTCTGCTAATAAGGCACACACTAAGCAGTATCCCCTGAAAAAGAAATCCATTTTCATTTGCAGAGTGGTAATGAACAAAACCAGTAACACTGCTACTCTGAAATGTCTGCTGCAGCTGGAATTCGCCCAGTATGTTTCCTCACTGCAACTTAATTTGTCACAGTAGGACTAATGTTGTTAAGTTAATCATGTGGGACAAATAGTAATTTTGATTGGACAGTACATTTTATGTTTATTAGTTGAGATTGAAATTTATAGTGTTGTTTCTCACAGTTCTCCCGAAAGTAATTTAATAAGTCGAGGCACAGCTCTACACATATCTGTATCACTAATTTTATTCCTATAATTATTTTTGTGGGCCTACTCAGGGGCATGAAATTTTCATAATCAAGATGCCAGCCTGCTGCTATTTGTCAGACTGAAAAGTCTTTTATAAATTCTTAATGTAACCGAGGAAGATTCAATACATCAAGAAGTATGTAATGTTTTTATAGGCTGATCCCAGAATCTCTGAGCACTTTCGGCATCAACACAACTCTAAAACATGGTGTTTTATTTGTATGATTCATACAGACAATGATACTCAAGGTGAAATTACACAAGGGAGCTATGCCAAGGTATCAAATCACTCATCTCACCTTCTTCCCCAACCCCTCATCCCTGGCCATGCACATCAGTCCTCAGCTTGGAGAGGAGTCTGATAAATGCCATAGCTGGCCTAAACAAAACAATAGAGCACGTTGCTGGGGCACAGAGACGTAACATATCTCTCTCTCTGAAAAAATGCGTTGTTAAATGGCTCAGGCCATGTCCTATAACTGCATTCTGGCTCCAATTCCGAGGAACAGAGAACTGCAGAAACAATATCCTCTAAATGATAGGATGGGTTTCAAGAGTGGAGAAAGAGACAATACTCCTGAGTCCTAGTTCCATGGCTGTGCTCCCTTGCCTTTATGGCATTTGAAAAGAGTGAATTCAAATTACAACACCCTCTTCCCTTCTACTTCCAAGCCTAAATAAACAACTAAACATGCCAGCAAGCAAACCAGAACAGAAGACAGGGCAAAAACTATGGACTTCAAGCCTTGTCCCTTGCTAGAGCTGAATTCTGGAGTATTTCTAAAAGAAAAGTTTCACTAAGTTATGTAAGAGATGTAATTTCTCCTGGCACCACCACAGGAGACTCACATATAATCACTATGGAACACATCTTTAACCAGTAAGGCTCATTATAATTGATTATGCTACACACACTCACCAGTCTTTCTGTGAAACATTTTTGTTGTAAATATGGCCCGAATGGTCTTTGTAAGGAGGGCAGATGCACTTACATCGGACATCCTCAGAATTCTGTAAGTAAACAACATGCTTAGAACAAATTATGATCACTAACTCTAACAGGATACAGAAAGCACTCTTCACATAATACATGAAATATTTAACACAAACCACTTGTAAGTATCTTTGAATAGTCTTAATCAGGATTTCCTTCAAGTTTAAGAACAACCCTTCAAAACTACTAATTAAGCAGAGCAATTTGTCAAGTACCACTATTATTTTAGATAGCAAATGCATTCTTCTGAAAAAAATCTGGAGTTTAAGCTCATTCTTCTTAAGAAAAATGCACATTCAGAAGTTACTGATGTTGGTATACTCAACTATTCAACTTACGAGGACAGCTGTATAACAGATGCAGTGATGACCTTAAAACAAATGAAAGAATATTAACCCCAAATGGAGACTGGCACAGAAACCTCTGTGGATAGTTCTGTCCTCCCTGGCCACAAGAGAAATAACTCTGTAAGGGAAACTACTAGAGGGGCTAGTACAGCCCACAGTCCTCTCGTCTTAAACAGCAGCAGGACGTTGTGAGGTAGAGAAAAAGACACAAAACTAGAATTCCAAACAAAGGCAAAGTAAATAGGAAAAAATACAGAAACTTGTAAAAGCAAGTTTTAGAAAAACAAATTAACATTTGCACAAGGAACAATAGGCACTGCGGAAAGAAGCGAGGAGAATGAACTGTTATGGACAGTGAGAAAGAAGTAGCACCCAAAATTAACATTTAGAGCACTATTGGGAAAAATTGTAATTTCAGAAAGAGATCACTTTGTGTAGTATATTAAAATAGGATAATTCACTCCTTTCCCAAATTGCAGGAGAACAGAAAATTCTATGGAGAGAACGTAGATGGTCAGCAAGGGGTTGCCGATGAAAGCGTTCTCAAACCAACATCAGAGTAACTTATTTGAGCAAATCATAAGAGACAGAGGACAAACAAGGCTTATCTAAAGTTCAAGGCAACTTCTAACAGCATTACAAAAGAATGTCTCGAGAAGTATTGGTAATTAACTTCTACACTGAACAACCGAGTCAGAGTAGCACTACGCGGGCATAGGTCACTTGGCAAGCCTCGACCACGCTATGTACCGAGGCACTTCTCCTCGACCACGCTATGTCCCGAGGCACTTCTGGTCTGGCTGTTGAGAAGTCAAAGCCCCCAGCCCAGGCAGCCACAGGAACGGCAGCTTATCTCCGCCCGGCCCTTTCAGGCGGTACGTGACGGTCACTCGCCGTTCTGCGGCACGGCGTCCCCGGACACCGCATCAGAACCACATAAACAGCTACAAACTCCGGGCTGGCGCAGGCCCTGGCGAGCCCGGGCGGTCG
>JMFS01141216.1:0-23100 GCA_000699545.1 Podiceps cristatus | reverse complement strand
GGGGGGGGAAGGAAGAGGGAGATGAAAACAGATTTTGTAAAGTGGAATTGCACAGACAACAGGGGTTCCTCTGCTCCGAGCCATCAGCACTCGAGGCTGCCTGGCTGCACCCCACGGGCCATGCCAAGCCAAGGGCTGCGGGACACCTCCGGCCTCGGCCCAGCCACCGCTCAGAGGACGAGAAACCTGCCTGACGCCCAGCAGCAGGGCCCGTCCGGGATTCTGCCCCTCTGCCCCGCTCTGGGGAGACCCCACCTGCAGTGCTGCGTCTGCTCTGGGGCCTCAGCACAGGAGAGACACGGGAGCTGTTGGAGCGGGGCCAGAGGAGGGACACAGGGATGACCCGAGGGCTGGAGCAGCTCTGCTGTGAGGGCAGGCGGGGGGAGCTGGGGCTGGTCAGCCCGAGGGAGAGAAGGCTGCGAGGGGACCTCATCAGTGCTCAGAGATGTCTGAAGGGCGGGTGTCAAGAGGATGGGGCCGGACTCTCTTCCGTGGTGCCCAGCGACAGGACAAGGGGCGACGGGCACAAACTGGAACACGGGAAGGTCCATCTGAAGATGAGGGAAAATGTCTTTGCTGTGAGGGTGCCAGAGCAGGGGCACGGGCTGCCCAGCGAGGTGAGGAGTCTCCTGCTCTGGAGATGTTCAAAGCGCCTGGACGCCGTCCTGTGCGACCTGCTCGGGGTGACCCTGCTCGAGCAGGGGGTGGGCCTGGGGGATCCCCAGAGGTCCCTTCCAGCCCCTGCTGTTCTGTGACTCTTAAGGTGCAGCACTTGGTGTCAGCAGCAAGAGCTGAGCTCTTAAGTCTCGCCCTTGCAGGGACACGCTGGGCCCAGGAGTTACACTCTGATTCGGCTTTAGGGCAACAGCCAAGCTCAGGTTCCTGGAGCAGCCTTGGCCTTTGGGAGCATCTCAGATCTCTCTGAGCTCTGGGAAGAGGCTCCTGCCACTCCCTTTCCTGAATCTTATGTACAGCTGACAAGCCAATGAACCCACCTCCTTGTACAAAGCCAAGTTTAGACAGAAATCTTAAGCCAGGTATGTAAAAGACACCGTATCTGTTTTGTACTTTCATTTTACACCAAGGGAACCTCGAGTATAAATCACCTAATACCACAATCTGGAGAGAAAACTAAGCTGCTCAATCACCAAACAGCTGCTCTGCATCACATCCAAACTAAAGGGTCTCTGGCACAGAGAACACTTCAAGCAACACTGCCTTTGTGACTCTGAGCCTAAGCATTTCCCCAAGAGTTTCAAGGATGCTTAAACATTCCTGGTTTCTGGTGTACAGCAAACAGTCTTCTTGGTAATGACTCCCTGAGGACTTGCTCTCTCAGAGCTGGAAGACCACGTTTAGTAGGACCACATATGTGACTATCAGCAGAAAAAGGCCTCCGAGGGGCCTCCAACAGAAAAACAATCCGGGCACAGGTCCTTTACCCATGGAGTTACACAGGAGGAGAAAAAGCACTTGCTATAAAGATCTAAAGGTGAACAGAGCAGGGAGCTCAGATGACAGCCCAAGGACAAAAAGCAGGTGCCTGGGAGGAAGGGCGAGGTGGCTCAGGTCTGGGCGAGATGGAGATGCAAGGCAAGCAGCAAGCCCTGCAGGGCCTGTATACCCCATCAGGCATCTTACTTGCCTTTCCACCTTGCTACCTGCTAATGTAAGCGCTTCATCAACACACACATACTTTGCACATTGCCTTCTCTTGTATCCTCCTCCGGCTGTGACATCTGCAGAGTGTTTGTTGTGTTCAGGGGGTTAATGTGGCATAGTACTGTCTGCCTTAGAAATCAACGGCTCAGGATTCTGTGATGAATTCCCCGAGTATTATAGAAGCACAAACAGCAGACAGGAAAGCAGATTTCACTCAGTTGGAATGAGAATGCAAACATTCCTTCTTCATGGCTGTCATTAATTAAAACCTTTTATTAGATAGGCTTTCTTCAAGCCTGTTGCATTTGTTCCCAGTGAGCCGAATTTCCCCATTTGCTGCAGTTCAGCGTTATCCCCAGGAGACACAGCAGCTGCCATGCTAGCAGAGACATCCAGAAATAAGGGATCAGGTTGGCCCAAGGTAAGGAGCATCAAGGCTTCTGACCAAAGCCAAGTGCTCTTCACTAGGTCAGGGATCTTTCCCTTGGCAGTTCCCCCATCCTGGCTGAGTTGTGCCTAGGCCTGTGTGCTCTGCAGAGCATCCGTCCAGCTGAGCGTCCCTTTACATACCACTTCAGCACAGCTTTCTCCACCTGCACTCGTTTGCAAAGTCCCAGCAGCCTGTAGGGATAGTTAACTGATCCCATTTAGTGTTTTCTTGGATGGGAACCACACTGTGAACCTTCCTACCAGCACAAGCCTCCCCCTTCACTCTTCTGCACCAGCCATCATCATCACCTTGCTCGTGAAGCCTATATTGACTTGCTTGGGTTTAGATGCCCAGTTGACACCGCAGGAGGAAAAAAAAAAAAAATATCCCCCTTTTACATACACACCCATGCTATCCTAGACCTCTCCTTTTGAGCCAAAGGCTAGGTACCAGTTCAGAGTAATTCCAGTTAAGTCAGCATTAATTCAGATTGATATTTGATAGCTTTGAATCGCATCCCATCCCTTTTCAGGCACATGCTACAGAGCTGTTAATTCCAGTGCTAGGAACAGGCAGTCACGAAGGTGAGCAGATACCGAGCAGCGGGGCCTCAGTCAGGAGAGGGCACTTTTCATCCCAGCAGCCCAGAGTCTGTTCTGCCTAATCCGGTAACACAGCAAGAGCTCTAACTGCAGCCAGCTCCTCCGGCATCCGCCGAGTGCTGGGACAACAGATGAGCTTTGGGAAAGACCATACCCTGGGCCTCCAAGCAGACAGAAGGCACTTCGGAGACCAAAAAGACTACCCAAACTGCTCCCAGAAGCTCTGCAATTTGCAGTTCTTAAGAAGAAATGCTAATATTACAGAACTTTCACTCCAGAATTACCTAGAAGCAAGCCAGAGGAGATCCTGCCCATGAGACACCAAGTTTTAGACTACCATGCCCAGAGACAACCAGCACCACAAAAAACCCTGCCTAAACTCCGTAAGTCATAGATAAGTGAAACTCCATTGAAGTCAAAGCACTCATTTCATCAGCAGAGAGTTTGGCCTAATTAAAACACTGTTTAGATGATCACAATGCAGGGCAGGGAGGGAAATACGCTGAGCCTCTCAGCTCTTTAAGAAAATAGGTCCCTGGGAACAAACAGATTTAGTAAGCAGAATCTATGACAGATCAAACCAAACCAGTTTTCCTGGGCAAACCAGCAGCCTGTACAAACCTGCAAAGCAGTTTGAGTTTCATCATGAAGGCTGGAAAAGGGTTTTACATTTTCCAGAAAGCCAGCTGCTCCCAGAGATGCTGATGCACATCAATCCTTGAGAAAAAGGGCTATTAGCATCAGGCTGGTGCAGTCTCAGGATCCGGTTAGAAATATGAAGTATTCTGGCTCTACCAGGCTATGGACATTTTGTAAGCATAGCTTCCAGCTCAGAGACATCATACTGACTCTTGCTTTGATTGCAAGGTACCCAGACTGTTTGTCTGGCCTTGTGTCCTGACTAATCTGAGTCTCAGCAGAAGCATTCTTAGATTTCATATTTTGCTGGGAATTTTAGCTATAAGAGAAACATTCATTTCCACACATAGATGCCCTGGTACTTTGCCTTCTTCCAGAAGCTGCACTCCATGCCACTGCCCTGCTCTGTGCTGACACGCCTGCTCCATGTCTCTGCAATGCCTCCTGCGCTCTGGGGAAGCCCAACAAGCAGGGGGCCAGTCTAACTCCTCAGAGTGCAGGCTGAAGATGTCAGCTACAGGAAACCATGCAGAGGGGCCATGCTGAAGGGGTAGGCAGGAAATCTGAGCCTCGCCTGTGGGCTAGAACTGAGCTGGCCAAGGACGGAAGTCCCACAGCTGCACACAGCTCCTAGTGGGGACTATGTCAATAGACAGGTAAAAACAGCTGGTACGCATGTGGAGGACTAAAATACCTCTGCTCAAATATGGAAAGTCCTCTGCTGTTGTGCAACTGCCTTCAGCATTACTTTTATTATTAATAAAACTCTTAAGTCCCATACCCTATCATTAGCTACTATTAAAGGCTGAGTAAAGCCTTACTCCAAATCCTCGGCCAGACTGCTGTAAGAACAAGGATAACAAGCCACAACCATAGGAAGCACTGGAAAGGCAGAGCTGAGGTACTGTTTCACACACCTCACTTTGCTCTCAGGCAGCTGCTGACTCATGCTCAACAAATTAGGGTTGTGCCTTCTTGCTCTTCAGCATGCTAATAGGAAACAGCAGTGTGGGACACAACCTGCTTCCAGGCAGGACATGCAGAGGGTGGGATTCTTCTGGTTAAGCGTGGAGGCTGACAAGGGACCAGTCATCAATGGAGCACTCAGTGAGGGTGAGGCTTTTAAGGTTCATTATCTTAAAGCAGGTGTGTAAAATAAGTCAGAGTAACCTCTGCATTGTAAAATCCCCTTACATCTCTGCATTGCCTCTACAGGGAGCCTTGGGTGACTAGTTTAGCCTCAGATCTCAAAGCCTGGGAAGGTGAACCTCACTTTGAAGCCCTGACAACATAGAGCCACTTGGGAAATACAACTTGCCATGATGCGTAAAACTACGAAGCAATTTTTCTTAGAAAAAAGCTACTTCAGAAATGAAGATGCAGCATCTCCACCCCTAAACCCTTGGGAGCAGTGAAACACGGTACCAGCACAACTGTTCCCCCAAAGTATCTCAACTGAGCTGTGGTTTCTGCACAGGGTGAGTAGAAGCAGCACTAAAAACTGAGACTGCACCTTCTGCCAGGCTTGCAAAGCCAGCTATCAAAGTGGTGACACATTGCACCACCACAGCTAAACCCCCTGCCCTCTTTCTCCACAACTCAGTGACACTATGCAGGCCCAGGCAAGGAGGGAAGCTGTTTTTGCAAAAACTGTTTAATTAACAAAACTTGTTCCTAGTCAAACTTCCTGCCTCTGCTACAGCTGAAATCCCCCACAATTACTCAGGCAGATGCTCCAGAATTCACTTGCTTTTAGACACAGAGTAACAGAGGCAAGGAGACTTCATTAGCTTATGCAGTAATACAGGATTCAGGGGATCCTTGTGCTTAGGTAAGCTGCAGCTGCATTTACATGCCTAGTTCAAATACACAGATACTACCCAAACCCTCAAACAAGCTACTATTCAGGTTTCAAGTAGCAAGTAAGCACAAAGTCATCTAAGCCCTGGTGGGCCACTTAAAATACACTAAAAATTTACAGTCCAAGACTGAACGGACAAGGATTCAGAAGAGAAGTTTAAGTTTTAAACCACCATCATTCACTGATGAAGAGTCATGGAAAAACTGCTTCTAGAACGGATATGCAGAAATAGTTGCAGACCGCTCAGATGCATTGGAGAATGAGAGCACTACATGAATCAAGGCAGAGAATATTTCAGACAATACTGATGACAAAGGTGACAATGTTAGCAAAGGAAAGGTGGTAGGAAGCCACATGAACCATACAAGGCAGACTGATACAGAATCTGGTAGATGGCACACAGGTTTAAAACCAGCTGGGGAGCCAGAAGGCATTCAAAGGGGAAAGAATGATTAAACAACCTGGCAAAGAAAAGAACTTCAGAGCTTTATAGTCAATGAACTACCAAAACAACAGAAATCAGGCCCTCAGAATGCACATAGTTCTGAGGGATTTTTGCAAAGGAAGCTTGGCTTATTGTGTTTGTATCTGGAACCACACATATCTGATGATGATTAAAAATTTCAGTCTCCAACACACTTCAGAGCATCTTTTGCAAGGAAGACTGAACAAGAAAAGCTTTCTAGTGCACACTACAACAGTAAGGATTGCTCTTGATCTGCCAGCACCTACAATCAGCAAGAAAACTGGCTGTATCAGCATACAGGTGCTTTAGAGAAGTGTCTGCAATAAACACATACGAGTATTTAATACATCTAAAGTAAACAAGGTCTAAATCAATATGCAGTCCAGTTGCCCCACTCAGCATCATCAGGCAAATCTAACACATGCAGACACACTTACTAGACATTAAATACTTGTAGGCAGTGAAGATAATGAAGCCAGTGCACATATGCTGTAATAGACAAAGCTGGAACTTAATCACACTGTTGATATCTGCAACAGCAGTGAACAAGTAAAGAAACAGACACAGAATTTGAAAACAGAGACAGGAAGATAAACACTAAACACAACAAAAAGTAAAACCAGAAACAGAAAAGTACTTTGCTTAGAACTGCCAGTAACTGTTGCCTGAATTATGAGGGAAGTCAGAGAAAAGGAAACCCTCCATTTCTGGGTGCCATATGTGCTTACTGCAAGACATTAACACCATTTTCAAAAGCATTTGTGGACAATGACAGAAACTCTTCTATAATCAACCCCAAGACGTGACTGGGACACTTCCATACATACATGCACATGCTTTTTGCCTTCCACATAAAACACTCCATGTAAGTTGTTAAGAACAAAGGCAGAAACCATTTTGTCCCAGTCAGCAGAGAGCAGTCAAGCCTGTGGTTTGACTGCAGCTAGAGCTGACCCATGGCCCCCCACACTTCCATGATCCCCATTCCAGCACCCAGCTGATCCTACACTAAGCCATCTTAGTTCATGACAGCAAAAGAAAACTATTCCCTTCTTCCCCCAACAAGGCACAAGTTTTCTCGCCAGTTTAACACAAAACTCGGTGCCAGAGGCAAGGCAAGAGCAAAAAAGTGATTGCATGGTTACAAAAAGAGGGAGGACTACGATAGCAATAGCCAGCAGTTAAGGTGGTTTAACAGCATCTACAGACAAAACTGAAAGTAACTCTGCATGGGCCACAGCTTTGACAACTTGCACAGAATTGCTTAAAATCATCTCCAGATCTTCTGGGAAACAATTCCTGGCTCAGAATGGTACATTAGCATCTCTTTGAAACAATGCATCCCCACAATGGATCACCCAAGGCAGGTTCTACAAACTGGATTGTGAAATATCTGAAAAGCCACAAAGATCTCTACTCTCTGTAACTAACTGAAAAGTAGATTTTGCAAGTGGTAATGATGTAAGCCTACAAAATGCATTTGACAGTTGTAGCCATAGAGCTCTGACAAAAGAAAAAGTAACACGAAGATGCTGAAGGTTTTGGCAGCCTTCTTGAGGAACACTACTTGGAATTCAGCCCTATTTTGAAGCACTGCAACAAGCCACTCACAGCAGCCATCGCTGAGAAAGGAACACTGACAGCCAGTAACCTCGCAGAGGGTCAGAGTCTTGGGAGAAATTCACAGAAGTGAGACTAAAAAGTGCAGGGTAAGAAGAGATTCTTAAAGTTTGAGCCATTTTGGATAGAGGAATTTATCCCAATTCAAGTCTTTAGAAGTCAAGTACATAGTTCTGGACTTGACACCTTATGCCTTAAAGAGGCACTTAGAAAATAACAGGAACAGGGTGGTTGTTCTGTCCATTCTACATAGTAAAGTTAGAGTTAAATGAATTTCCTTTCTCCTAATCCCCTTGATATTGCAAAAGAATCCTAGGACACCTAGCTCAGACTATAGGTAACTCACTTTCAGGTATAATGTTTGGGAAAATGCATTTTACCCCCCTCACTGATCTCTGGGTTCAATGCCTGAGCGAAGCTGACTGATACTTAAGTAGCAGTATGCAGGTAAGACTGGCAATAGCATCTCATCATTTCAATCTCTAAGTATTTAGAGATTACAGCTCTTCAGGAAGAGCTGTAAACAGGCCCTCAACCCAGTATAATAGCAGTTTAACATCACCCATCACCTCCAAAAGGTAATAAAGCTGAAGTGGGAAAATGCCTCACCAGCATTAACACCACATTTGGGACAGCCTTTCCGGAGCTCTGATTGTATCCACATGGATAGAAACTCAAGCCTGGAAATTTGTTTCCAGAGTTTTTTTCAACTTCTCCATGACCATCTGATCTCCAGTCTCAATCTTATAAAGTGAATTTAAATATTCCTGCCTATGATCAGGATTTGCTTCCCACTTTGAAATCCACAAAGAAAGGCTTAAACACTTGTTCTTCCCTCAGCCTCAAAACCCACTCAATTTTGCAGCTGACAACTGCTGTTGCACATACTAGGCCAAAATTGAGAGACCACTCACACACTCTGGTGTCTCACAGGAAGCCTGGGGCAGACCTTCGAACAGAACTGAGCTCATCTACTGGGTTGGAGTACTTCATTTTAAAGGGACTAAGACGCACCTTCTTTCCCAGAAAGTGTAATTAACTTAAGACTTCCTAAGTCTCCCTGCATTTCTAATGATCAAAGTATCAGAAAAAGTATTTCCCAAATGTTTCTGACATGTTTTCTAGACCTCCACAGCTATTGTTTTCTAGTAAGCATTTATGGTTGGACTTCATGATCTTAAAGGTCTCTTCCAACCTAAACACTCCTATGATTTGAAAAGAATTTAACTTTGTGCCCAAGTACTACAAACTCTTGACAGACCAGGGAAACCAAAACAATGCCACAGAGAAACTGAAACATGCTCTCAAAAGATGACTGGAAGGTTTACAAATAACTAAGGAAATGGGACACTATCACAAGAACTAAGAACATCATTAAGTTAACATGTTTTGTCACATGAGGTTGGACACAAAGTAGGGTCTGTAGAACACCAATGGACAGGCACACGGCATCGGAAAGATGAAGACACCAGGCTTTAACTGACTCAATTCACTGAAAAGCTCCACAGAAGGCACCACTTACGTGACTTCCCCCCACCACCACCACCATTTTTTATCTAGTCTCCTGGTATTCCACAGCTTCTTGTCAGCTGGCACCTACAGTACCTTCAGAGCAATGGCAATGCAATTTCTCCCACTTCATGCTCTCATTCCTTCTCTCCATTAATAGCCAGTTGAGACTACAGATCTTTAATACTCTTGCCCAACTTTTAGAAGAAAACTGTAGATCAAAGTCTTCGCACAGTCTGGAAGTTAATAGTCACTCCTCCTTCTAGTTCAGACCAACAATAGAGGGAAGGGATCAATCATTATCACCTTGCCAATACACAGAAAATCCCTACAGCACTTCCAGTGGTGTTCTGCAGTATGATAGAAAATTGTTTCTTCAGCTCCTTACCACTGAATTTGTTTAAGCACCCAGGCCCTGTTTGCAGAGTTCAACTGAAACACATCTTTGAAGTAATTCCTTATAAACATGACATAACTGGCAAGATCAGAAGTCACCTACTCCAGTGTCTTATTCCTCACAGGAGCCTCAATACACTTCCTTTGTACTTTCCCAACCTTTGGTAATTGACAGTTCCTATACAAAATACAGTATCTGTACATTTAGTATCCTGATTTTTCTTACCAAACTTTTAAGGCTTATAAAAGAAATGTGAATTCAAAGGTACAAACACATTAACTGAAAAGTCTGCAAAATAATTTGAATCTTAGGTTTACAATAGTTCAGCAAGGAAAGTGAAAAAGCCATCCCATTACATTAAAATAGCTCCACATTATAAATAGTGACAACTGCAGTTTTCCTTCTGTGCAGCTTCTCCTACATAAAGGAAAACATGACCTTGTGCAAAGGCAAAGTTTTATTTGGCAGAAATACAGGCATTTAAAGACATCAGAAAGGAATGCCATGGAGTAGCACATTAGCAGCATTGTATTTCAGATGGCAAGATCTCCACTGTTACAGTGTTCATGCAGATCTGACTGAAAAGCACAGTCAAGCACGGAATGACGTCTTCCTTGTCTTAGGGAATTTGCCAGAGTGGAAGCAGTATGCCAACAGAAGACCTAACAAGACCAAAGGCTTGGGGGCAAGGCAATCAAAAACTATCTGCCCATTTTCAGCAGGCATATTGGCAAAGCAATGAATTGACACTGCTATCCCCTTGGGTTTTTTACAAGTTCCTCAAAATTTGCACAAGTCACCATAAACTGCCCATGAGACATTGTTCTGACTTCTCACTATCGCAGTGTGGGAAAAGGAAGAATGTAATGCCAGAGAATCTTTACTACCAAGTCATACTATCAATTTTTCAGATGCTTTGTATTTTCCTAAAACACCGCTAAAAGTGTAATTTGCAATCTTACCTCTACTTTTTCCACAGGAATAATGGAGTCACCCTATTGTCTCTTTACTAATTCACTTGTAATTAAAATCTCACCACTTTCAACTCCAAATTGCTCTCCTAAATAAGTTCATGCTTTTCAGCAAGAGGCTGCTAGGGTGAATGGTATCTGACAGGGTTTGAAGTATCCAAGGCACAAAAGCCCTTTCTGAATATTAAAGAAAGTTTGCTCTGTAGGAAGTGGCAGCATGTACAGTTGTATGCTTATGTTACTGTCCATAAAGCTAAAACAGATTTTTATCTTACAATTACACTATGGCATGCTTACTATAGAAATTAGAAATGTACATTATATATATAATAGACATTAACACATTTAAAGGTATTCATATTGCTTATTCAGAGGGCAGAGTGGGTGGAAATCGGATTCTGCTATACTGCATTCTCCTGGAATGGCACCAGAACCATCTTAGAACAGATCTTATCTCTAAGATCAGCAATTTACAAAGTTCATACCAATCCACCATGGGCTCCAGCTCACTTCCTCCTCCACTAATGAGTCAGAAGTTATTCTGTATCAGGTGATAGCTATTAATTGCCAATCTCAATACTAGAGAAAGTTGTGTCACCACACAGGTAAAGATATATTTAGGTATCATTAGATAATGCCTGCACTTCTGCCAGTGCAAACAGGCACATGACTCTTCAAAGCAGAAGTGGATTTCTTACCAAAGAAAACAAGCATTTGAATTTTAGAATTAAAGGCTTTCAGAGTGGAAATAAATAATTTTCTTTTAAGTGACAGCTAATCTTAACCTCTGCAAGTTTCAGGTATTCACTCTTAAATTCAAATTTTAATTCAGTGTAGGATCTCCTCTACATTTCAGGAAACGGATGAACCACCCATTTGTTAATTCAACCATACAGCTAGTAATTATAACATGTTTAAGGATTTCTGCAGCTAGCTGAAGCAAGAGCAGTTTTAGCTGGATTTTCCTGCTGTAATTATCTTGGCTTCATATCTGAGAAAAACATTCTTATCTTAATCTTAGCTCAGTATGCAGATGCCTACACTGAGAGCTAACTGCCCACTAGCTAATGCAACAGTGTTTCTTAATACTAATAAAGAAAATCTGCGTATGATGTAGGCCAGGAACATACAATGTATTTTCAGCATCAGTCCAATGGCTAACAAGTCACATAGCATCTTTCAGCTTACCATCTTCTCAAAGTAGCATTACATGTTATTTTTAAAAATTAAAAGCATAATGCATCTCAAATCCAATGCTCACATTGAACTGAGATTCCCTAGTCAGTCCAATTTTTTCAAAGAGCTCAGCATTCAATATGCACAAGCCTTTTACAAGGATGCTGGAGTGCGGCACCCTGCAGACTCATCATTGTACATGCCCAGATAAAACATTTTGACACGCTGTAAACCATTCCCATCACATAAGCAGTGTCCTAAATAAGGTTAATGCACATGTACAGTAAAAAAACCAGACCATATTAGCAGGAAATGGAGCATGCCAGCCCCAAATAATGATGATTTCCAGATAGAAGAGCCAAATTGTTACTGAAAGATCACACTGAACGCTAATTCAGAAATCCACTTCTACACAGCCCCTAATACACAACTGTTAGAGGAAATTACAGTGCTGGCACTTGTGGCCACAGTGTTCTTCATGATCTGCTAGTATTACAAGATTGCACACTGAAGATCTAGACATGTCCAAGACATGAAACAGTCCTTTGCAGGCTCCTCTTGCAGCCACTGCCATTACATTAAAAATCTAAACACATGCACCGAAATGCAGTCCATCTGATCTGCAATGAATGTGACTCTTGGGTTATGCCTAGCATAGTTGCTTAATCATCCAGTAAGTAGGAAAGTAAGTTTGTTGACTTGAAATTCTCTACACTTATGTCTACCCTGGAACATAAAAACACAATCAAAAGCAAATGAGAAACTCACTGGAAGTTCAGACATGCTCAGCTATGCTGCATGGCAGGAGGTATGACTTACACAGCATCTATGTTCCACGTAAGACCACAGCTGACAAGACAGTCTGAGGCACTCATCTAGGTTCTAAAGCCTTAAGATTGCTCTCCAATCTATATAAAACTGGTAAATTGCATCTCCAACAAGTTAGTTTCAAATCAGATTAACTCAACCCAATGTCTGCAAGAACAGTCGCTCAAGACAACAGGTTTTCAGCCTAAGCAAGTTCCTGGTCAGCCCTTACAGACCAGGCTATTCTGTTAGACCTTCAATCAAGAGCAGCAGCCTGTTAATCTGAAAAGTGATATCCCCATCTAGAAGAACAAGCACACCCAAGTTTGCTAAAACTGAGGTTAGGAAAAGGCTCCCACTATACAAGCTGATGGGTAATGCTGCAGTATTTGACAAGTACAGAAGGAAGTAAAGGCGTATTTTCATAAGACTCCTGCTAAGCAGGTACACACATCAGCTAACACAGGCTTCAAGGCTTGGCCTGAATCATGCTGTTAAATTAGAAGGAATTCAAATAAGGTTCAAACAGGACAGGGAGGAATTCTCCAGCTCAAATCTAATCTTGGAGTCAGACTTTGGTATCCTATAATCACATCCAGTATTCAGTCATCTTAACATATTTGACTATTCTACCTTTGCTACTTCTGTGGGAAAGATTCCTCAGTCACTCAGCTCCAAGTCAGGTTATTTGGTTTGGGGATCACTGCCCTGTGTCCCCAAGCCCCCACTCAGATCACGTAAAAGGTTTCAGCCAGAGGCTGTCCACATCTAAAGATAACCTATTAGACAAATCCTCTCCCATTACATCAGCTTACACAGAAGGATGGTAATTTTTATATCTGAACCCATTGACTAATTACTTCTGCAAAATAATTAGTTTTAGGGAAAACTAGCCTTTAACCCTGGCCAGCTAACCCAGAGATTTTGCTCCAGACAGCTTCGGGCAAAAGGCTGATGACAAAGCTGGCAGACAGGGACTGCGGTTCCTTTTGTGGGAGGACAACCACCACACAGGTCCTGGCAGCGAAGTGGCAGGTTCCTCATGCTACAGCACACTTTCTGGTCATGTGTTCCCCTTCCAGGTTACTGCATCTAAGTTACTGGCCCATCCTAGGTCTAAGTATAGGAGAAAACTCAAATAGCCTTTGGTTTTAAGGGTGTTGCACCTTTTTGTAAGGGTAATACAGGGTTAGTTCCTATTGCCTCTTGTGACACCAGTTTTAGAGCCTTGAAAAAGTGTAGCTAACTCATCTTCCAGCAAAAGCTCAAGCACATTCTAGTCCTATATTCTGGGGGAAAACAGGCACTATTAGCTCTTCAAATAGCAATGCCATAAGGACAGGAACTCATCTAACCATAAAATGATTACTTTATTCAGCCATCTTTCTCAGAAAGAAATTCTATCTCCTGGAATACTAACTGCTCGCATACAGTTAATGAATGTACATAGTGTTTGGACACTACCAAATGTCTTGATTAAAGTAGTTTATTCTGATTTGACATGATTTACACCACTACTGAAGAGGCAGTAAAATGGCAAAGACTTGCCATTGTTGTATTTAATATTCTTCACCTTCATCTTCTCCATCCATCGAGTCTGTGCCCACTTCTTCATAATCTTTCTCAAGTGCAGCCAGATCTTCCCGAGCCTCTGAGAACTCCCCTTCCTCCATCCCTTCTCCAACATACCAGTGAACAAAGGCACGTTTGGCATACATGAGATCAAACTTGTGGTCTAGACGAGCCCATGCCTCAGCAATGGCTGTAGTGTTGCTCAGCATGCACACTGCCCGCTGGACTTTGGCTAAGTCACCACCAGGAACCACAGTTGGTGGCTGGTAATTGATGCCAACCTACATGAAAAGCAGAAAAGATCATGAGTTTCCTTGTAGCATTTGTCAGCAACTATAATCAAAGAAGTCAGGCAACAGTAGTTGAATAAAATATTTCATTCCCAAGAAAACAGTTCTTTATAAGAACTGAAGACTCCATTTCATAAAATACAAGTCAGGTACCTACAGAACATGTCAATGAAAATATACTTCATAAGCCCACGACAGTGAATGAGAAGTCTAAGGAAATCATGACGTAACTGAGACTTGCCTTAAAACCAGTAGGGCACCAGTCCACAAATTGGATTGTGCGCTTGGTTTTGATAGCAGCAATAGCAGCGTTGACATCCTTGGGGACAACATCCCCACGATACAGCATACAGCAGGCCATGTACTTGCCATGGCGAGGGTCACACTTCACCATCTGATTGGATGGCTCAAAGCAAGCATTGGTTATCTCGGACACAGAGAGTTGCTCATGATAGGCTTTCTCTGCCGAAATAATTGGAGAATATGTTACCAAAGGGAAGTGGATACGAGGGTAAGGCACCAAGTTAGTTTGAAATTCAGTGAGATCCACGTTTAAGGCACCATCAAATCTTAGGGAAGCAGTAATGGAAGATACTATCTGACCAATGAGGCGATTGAGATTGGTGTAGGTCGGGCGTTCAATGTCCAGATTCCTACGGCAAATGTCATAAATGGCCTCATTGTCAACCATAAAGGCACAGTCGGAATGCTCCAGAGTGGTGTGGGTAGTCAGAATGGAGTTGTATGGCTCAACAACAGCTGTCGAGACCTGTGGTGCAGGGTAGATGGCAAATTCCAATTTTGATTTTTTCCCATAGTCAACTGACAGGCGCTCCATCAGCAGAGAAGTAAAACCTGAGCCAGTGCCTCCCCCAAAGCTGTGGAAAATCAGGAAACCCTGCAAGCCAGTGCATTGGTCAGACTGAAAGAGAAAATACATGTGTTAGAGCAATTCTGTAGACATTAAGAATCTCTAAAAAAACCTCAAGAAAAGCAACTGAATTTGGACATACCAACTGTTCAGGCTTCAGGAAATACTGAATTTGATTCATCCACTGACAATCAAGGAGGTGCCCCATAAAACCCACTATATTCTTCGCTATTTTAAGCCCCCTACATATTGGGGGGGTGACCTCTCCATTTCTAATCACTACCTCAAAACTTCCCTTACCCCAAATTCTCAGGCCAAGGCTATTAACAATGACCTAGAAAAGCAATAATATTCGAAGAACTACACACCATCTTTCCCTTACACTGATTTGACATTCTCTAGCTGCACAAAAATGGAGCAATCCCCTGTCCTGTAGCTATTGCTATAATCCTGTAAAAGTTGCAAGCATGTAACTTGGTTCAGGAAAGTGAGCTGTTGAAGTGTATTACGCTGCCATTCCAGTTTAGTCTTCTCAAAGAAACTAGACTGCTTTGTCCTCAGAAAGAAGTGCCACATGATGCTTAGCTTGATCCCCAGGACTGACAAGGACTTCCAACAGCTTGTAAAAAGAAATTACAACCATGTTTTTCAGGTCAAAGTCCAGCCTGCTGCAAACTTAACTTAGTTTTAATTAGAGACAGTGGCAGCCAAGTGTTGAGAATAATACCAGTTTTGATCTGCAAAAGGTGTACTTTTCAGCAAGACTCATTTAGCATTCCATATTAAAGCACCAGAGATATACCCTGGACCTTTTTTGTGCAATGAGAATTCCTTACCTTTGTAACACAGATTTGGTAAATACATGCTTAGTAGCCCTAAAAAAGGGACTCTAACCTAAGCTGCCATCTTCATAAATTTGCCACATGATCAGTACTGGGAAGCCTGAAACATCCCAACTTACTGAGATTTATTCTTTTTCTACTGTTATTATTACAAATTCAGAAATTATAACAGCAAGAAATAAAAACAGAAGTCTAGACCACAGAAGCAAACACTCTTTAAACTTCCTTGCAAGAGCCACAGCCAGAGACCATTTCTTTTCCAGCAGGAACTATGCAAATCAATTCTCAGTCCTGGCTTCCTGAAGTTGAACATGAAACTGTAAATTTCTGGGCACCTCATCAGCATTTTGGGCCACTTGAAAGTCATAGCTGACAGGAATAATCCAACCATTCTCAGCTGGCTAAGACTAAAAACAGATGCAGACTAAGTGCACAAATTCTCCTACTGAGGCATAAATTAAAGCACAAATTAGAGTACTATGTATTTTTTTGATAACCTGCTTTCCAAATCCTGTAAGACAGGATAAAGATGTTTAAGAGCCTTCAGTGAAGAGAAGTCTTACCAGTTTCCTGATACGCTCTAGAACTAGATCAATTATCTCTTTCCCAACTGTGTAATGACCTCGAGCATAGTTATTTGCAGCATCTTCTTTACCAGATATCAGTTGTTCGGGATGAAAGAGTTGCTTGTATGTCCCGTTCCTAACTTCATCTGAGGAGACAAGATGAATGTTATAAGTTAGTTTTCTGCATAGATCAGACTTTCCAAACTTCTGGGGGTGTCCAGAATAAGGTACCTAAACCCTTAGAGAGATAAAAAGCAGCTTGATTTCTTCCTCTCACCATGTGAGACAATACTTAGTACAGTCTAAATGTTGACTACCTAAGAAAAATGAAGTTACTGCTTAAGAAACCATCCCATTATACATATAAATTTAAATTTTTGACCTGTCAGGGCAATTTAAAACTGGGCTGTAGCAGCAGAATCATTCTTACACTGTTTAGGACAACTTAAGGCCCACTTTGCAGATCAGCATCTGAAATATTGCTTCTCCCCCTTATTTTTCAAGCCCTCCAGGATATTGCCTTATTGCTTCTGCAGCTGTGAGCAGTCAGAGCCAACACTGCTTACTTGTCCCCTTTTTTACCTTATTTGTACTTTCTGCCAAGGGTAGAGAAGAATGTTCAAAAGGAACAGGAGATGCTCTTGTAGAGATATTCAATTATTCAAATACTGAGCTGTAAGCTGCAGCAGAAATGGCTGTGTTATAAAGAAACCATGCAGATAACTACATCTGTTACCAGTTACAGATCCGGAGAATGATTTAGTTATGATCTCCACTAGTTATCAGAAACATGCACTTACTCTAGTAGGCTAAAGCTTTGTCCTACCAGAAAGGTACAAAGACACTCAGCATAGCTTTGTCTCCAGTTTAGCTCAAGCCATTCTTGCATTGTATGCTAATGCAGTATTGCATCTTTTAATTAAAAACAGGTGGAAAGCAAAGACAGCTTTATTAACTACAGATGAAGTTGCCTATTTGCATGCATTCCTTTTAATCTGAAAAAGAGCAAGACAAAGATAAGATCAAGATTTAAAAATAGTTACTATCTGAACCAATTTAGACTGACCAATGCAGACTAACACTGCAGCGTGCAACCCAGTATTCTGAAGTATTTTCAAGACTGCACAAAAATAAAAACAATTTGGAGAAGTCCATCATTTAAAATACATATGTTTAAGACTTTCTGCATTACCACTCCATTATAAAGGACAAATATGGGTAAAAGGGAAAAATGTAGCACCTAAATAAAAACATAGCTGGTAAGGGTAACATGAGTCAAGATGGTCCTGGGGAAGTAACAAAACTTGAAGAGTTAAGCGGATCAGTCATTGGACTGTGAAAGTGTGGTGGAATAAAGGGTTCAGAGCTTAGAGGACAGCTAAACCAAGCTTTGCCCTGGACATGCTATCCATTGTATTTAAGATTTTTGAAGACACTTGTGTTGAATTCCCAGACATGTTACTGCCCTGTTTCTTGGTGGAAAGTCTGATGGTATTTTACCACCACATCCACAGAACTGGTATACACCTACAGCAGTCCTGCTGCTTTCACTAAGAGTAGCACTGATCCAGAAGCTCCAGAGGTCCCTGGTGTACACACATGGCAGCTACAGAGAGACATGCCACACGAATGAGGAATCATGCTAGCCCTGCCCACGAAACTGGATCAGTATTTTTCAAATAAGCAAGGCAGGTTAACCCCCAGAGAGGCACCTGATGTGACCTTTAACAAAAAGCCCTAAGTTTTTTAGTATTACCAAGTATTTCATAAAACACCCTTTTGCCCATATCCCCATGCTACACTTGCATCATTAACAAGTACTGCAACACTACCTTTTACCATTTGTCCCAAGACTCACCAGCTCCTCACCCCCAGAGGCAAGGTGAGAGCTTTGCCACCTGCTCTCCATCACCTTATTTCTCAGCCTTTTCTGGTTGCTTAGAGCCACCACCTGGCCAGCAGCAGAGGAAGCAACAGCCATGGGACTCAAGAAAACAGAAAACCAGGCCTGCAACAGAATATTAGTATACAGCCAAGGGTGCTCTGGCTCATTTCAAAGTTCAGTCCAGCACTCCTACCCTTGACCTGCCCAACAGGTCCGCTCTCCTGCAGTTCAGTCTACTCTGTTAGCCACAGAAAAGTGGTTTGTGGTGTTTCAATGAAAATAACTTGAGATCCAGAGTTTGGGTATATAGGAATAGCCTAAGCCTATTCACTCATCTCCCTTTCCCAACTCTCTAGGTATTGCATAAAGATAAACACAGCAACAGCACAAGCACAGGCACCTCAGACCTCTTCTATGAGAGCCCCAAATCACAGCTTAAGGCAAGACAGACAAAACTAGCTCCAGCAGAATTACTTCAGACACGCACATCAGTGAGAGCAAAAACAAGATTCATAGCACAAGGAACAAGGGTGTTGTGAAGCTGTGGAGCTCACACTGGGCTGGCAGCATAGCTAATGCCACAGAAAGAGGGATTGCTCAGTGGCTGATGCATGGGATCACATCTGAACACTAAGGGCCCATGTTGCCAGAGCTTGGGATATGAGAGGATAAGAGTGGATTGTTATTCAAAGATAAGGCAACAGGAAGTTGAAGTGCATGTTCAGAAGTCCCTGGATTTAAGCTAGCAATTGAGACTTATTTCTGCAAGCACTATTCACACTCTAGAGAGGGGAAGATTGTTTTGGGAAAGCACAGGAATCATTCCAATGTACAAAATATCTGCTTAATTATACATATTGCATCTTTTCAAAAGGTTCCTAATGACTGCTGTACACATTATGCCATATTGTTTCAATAGGTTATAACAAGTTCCTGCATAGCGAAAGCATGAGGCATATAAGATCCATTTAATTCCACAGGCTGGCAGAATGCAATATTTAAATTCTTTAGGGCTCCAGAGCACATATTTGCCAGTCTCAATGAACAAAAAGCCAAGTGTTTTCCATCACTAGGAAGATGTAGGCAAGCCTTATGTAGTAAAAATCTAAAGCCCCAAAGCATTTTGCAGCACTAGAGAAATGGATCCCTTAGTCAAAAAAATGTGCAGGTTAAATCAAATACCACAGCATGTTCTACAGTCCCTTGCACAGGTCACTGTATTTACCTATTACTGCTGGTTCAAGGTCCACAAACACAGCACGAGGGACATGCTTTCCTGCACCAGTCTCGCTGAAGAACGTGTTAAAGGAATCATCACCTCCACCAATGGTTTTATCACTTGGCATGGTACCATTGGGCTGGATGCCATGCTCCAGGCAGTAGAGCTCCCAGCATGCATTGCCGATCTGCACACCAGCTTGACCAACATGGACTGAGATGCACTCACGCTGTGTGGAGAAAAAAAGAATCATTCAGCAGAAACAGCAGTTTCCTCATTTAGAAATCATTCAACACACAGAGCTTGAACTCCCATACTGCAAAGCTATTCAAACATTGGCCTTATTGTCTTTGTGTTAGGGGCATTTGGCATAAAATACAACAGAATACAAAAGCCTCTTTCAGTCATCATCCATCTCCACCGAGAAAGACTGTCATTTTTAAAATCATTCCTCCTTGTTGTTCCTGTCTTCAGATGGGAAGAGCTTGATCAATTCACCCAAATCCTTCAGCTAACTCCTCTCTTCATAACAAACACTGAATATTTAGAAAAACTGATGACTACACCTGTCACTGGCCCAAGTGTCCAGAAAAGCAACACCCCCAGAACTTCAGCCCAGAAGCCACATGAGCAGAGCCACCAGAGGGAGCAAAACCTTCTGCAAAATCCAGGGCCATTTTGTTTAATATACATAAAATCAGAAAATATTCTCCTGATCACTTTAGTGAACTTTGCTTAACAAAACCCTTAGTATGGCTTCATAAATATGGAACATTAGCCTCACATCACACTGCTGTATGCTAAGTACTAAACTCCTTAACAGTAGACAAAATTACCTCATTTAATCTACGTAAAAAAAATAGCTCATGACACCAAAAGGATCCATTCATACCAATTTATGAATTCCCAGTTGCCTTTGATGTCCAGAACATAAGCCCAGCTTAGTACTTCAGCACAGTGTTTGGAATATGAAAAGCCAAACCACAGTGGAAACATCTCCAAACTCCCGGCCCATCTGTAGCATTTTATATTTAACTCCTGGCTTTGAGTAACAGTTACACACATTTTAGAAGAGCCTACATACAGAACAGTTTTGAGTAACAGTCACATTTAACTGTGTTCAAACCCTATGATTGGGTGATACAATTAATTTTGTGCTCTGAAATTCCAGGATAAGCAGGGCCTGGAACTGCCTAGTCCACATCAATAGTCAAAGCAGGAGCACAGTCCTTTCAGATTTCCTTGGGAATTCCAAGAAATTAAAATCTATATTTGTCAAAAAAAGCATCACCTGTTCTTAACCACAGCACCAAACAGCTGAGAACTGTTGTTTTTCAGCTCCCCATTTAAGCTGTGTATTCAGATATACAGCTTCCAGAAGAGTAATCCATATTCCCTCTGCAACCAGCCCTACTGAAAGCTGCCACCACACAACTCCTGAGACTACTACTCTAGAGTCTACTACTACTACTTTACAGGCTGAAGGACGTGGCTACTGCTGTGGTAGAGGACAACCAACCCACACACTAAAAAGGGCAACAGGAAAAGCAGCTTCAGCACGCAGCCCAACAAGGCTGTGCTGTCGCAGAGAAGCTAGGCCATGACCATGGACAAGACATCATCCCCTCAGGAAAGCAGGAGGACTGCCCACAACTCTTCTACAGTGAGAGGAGAAAGTAGAGATAGATACACCACCACTTCAGCTTGTATCCTCAGCTGTACTGAGGTCTGATCAGTGATCTAGGCTTTGTTAGTGAAGCTCCCAAGTAGCTGGGGAAGGTCATTGAAAGGAAGCACGTAGGGATCAGCACACCCAAGCACAGTGAATGCATGGAAGATGCCAGACATGAGCTTTCAAACATTACTTCAAACTACACAAAGCAACAACAATCATTCATGTTCCAAAGAGAAAATTTAAGTCTTTGGAAGTAAAGCATGGGCAACACAGCCACAGGTCCTACAGGTGCCACATTAAAAGCATGGTATGTTTACTTTGACAAAGTACAAAGTTCAGCACTTGGGGCAAGTAACTCCCTGTATCAGTACAAAGAAGCAATTAACTGAGAATCAGCCCTGCTGAAGAGATCCTGGGGGTTACCACAGAAACCATCCTGAATGTTCAACCCAGCATTCTCATCCTCAGTAAGGCAAACAATGTGCCAGGCTACAAAAGGAGACATATGGCCCCAAGAAACCTTCCTGCTGCTCTGCAGGAGGATGCAGGTCAGCATTAGGAGGACACTGGGAGATTTAGGCTGGGTGTTAGGAAAAGCTTCCCCAGAGTGGTGCAGCCCTGGAACAGGTCACCAGAGAGGTGGGATCTCCCATCCTTGGAGGTTTGCAAAACTTGGCAAGACAAAAATCAGTCACAAAAAAAGCCTGGTGCTACTGTTAGCTCTGTGCTTTTCAACTGCTCTCCTGCAACTCTACCAAGTACTTCTGAGCAGTACAAAGGTATTTAACAAAAATCTTTGTTAGACACTATGAGACTCTGCCTATTTTGCTCTGCATAGCCTGTTCACAGCAGAAGTCTGACAGTACCAAGAACACTAAAGAGAGCAAAACCTGAGCCTTGAAAGTGTGACCTCGAAGTTGTAAAGACATGCAAGAGAACTGTCACACTCATTACAACTCTGGGCCTTTACACATCACTGATGGAAGTGTAATAGTAAGGTTTAAATAGGTACTACAGATAGTACTGTTAAGTGCTGTATTCAAGCCACAAGCAAGGACACAGAATCCTTAAGTAATTAACGCTAAACACTCCCTCCACTTACATACAGTATTTTCAAGCATAGATTAAGTTTCAGTGAAAAGTCCCAGAGAATTTTCTCAGCCTAGCCTGAACCTTCCCAGCCTCCATTACTTCTGTCTCCTTTTGCTGTATGACATGCTCCAGCTTAAAAGCACTGGCTTGCCTTCTGGAACTGCCCTTCCAGCAGTTATGGACCATTACTAGGTGGCCCCTTGCTGTACTCTTTGCCAGGCTGAAGAAGCCCAGCTCTCTCCAGCTGTACTGGTGGATGATGCTCTAGGTCCCTTGTACTCTCCAGTATTTCAAGTACAACTTCTGTGTGAAACTGATGGAAAGCCAAGTTCCATGAGAATGGCTGTACCAGCTCAGATCAAGTTCAACAATATACTATAATAAGTGATGGTTTCCCTAGGATGAAATTCAAGGAAAACCGCATCCTCGGAGGTGACAGACTGTATTCATGCTCTTGACTTGGCTTAATTTAAAAATTGTGAGCATAAACAGCCCCCCCTGGAAAGGCAAGAACAAGATGAGGACATCAACATATCCCTCCAGTATTCTCCTATCTTCTAACCATTTTCAGTTCAAGAGATGTTTCCTACACATCCACAACCCTACTGAAGCAATTGGCTACATTTTTAAATCCACATAACCTTCTGACCTCCACAATCTCTTTTCAAAAAGATCTACAGGGCAAATACCCACATGGAGAAGAACCTCACGTTTGTCCCAGAGACTCCAACTGACAGCTTCCACTTGTGCTGCACAGCTCAACAGCTGATCTAGCCTCTTTATGATGTCCCATCCCTTTATCATACCTTTCAGATATCACTTCAAGGCTGACTCCTAACTTACAAGGTCATTCCACCTCAGCTTTATTACCCAGACAGTCTCACAAAGTCCTTCAGGCAACCTCCACCACCAGCCCATTCCCTGACCTCGCCAAACCTCCTCACACCA
>KL290578.1:0-11803 GCA_000699545.1 Podiceps cristatus | reverse complement strand
AATGTATTTAATGTATTTAGAGCATGAGGATAATTCCTCATGCTAAAGAGAAGAAAGTTGCACAAATTCTAGCATTGAGCTGAAGGCCTTTAATTTCTTCAAAGAAGAAAAAAAGAACACGAATCTCATTAAAGCATAGTGAGGGGTTTATAGTATAAATCTTATTATTAAATGAAGAAAATAATGAGAAAGGTTTTCGGGGGTGGGGGGGTGGGTGTTTGTAAAGGAACCTAGAAGCTATTCCTAACACCAACTCACTAGTATTCACTAGGAAATGGATCCCGGCTGGATTTCTCCTAACTTCAAAGTCACTTATAAAAATTCACAGCTGACCAAGCTGTAGCTTTAAAAGGAGTGAGAGGTGACTTTACCTGTATCAAGCAGGTTTTTTAAGTCTTCCTTAAAAAAAACGATGGGAGTTCTGAGAATACATGTGCACACCTTGTACTGCAAGGATACAAGTTAATGGGTTTCAAGTTAATGGTTTGCAAAGTGCTGGAGAACTTGGAGGGAGGCATCCCAGTAATGCAGAGTATTTTGTTTTACTTCTACTAAGTGACAGTGCTCTTCTTGTTAGCTGGTTTAGCTAATTGTAGCATATTATTTTTAAAATTGTTAATCACAGTGTCAGGTGATACTGGAATCTTTCAGAGGTCTAAACATCTATTTTTTTCTGCACTACAGACACTCTACTTCTGTGTGCATGCATACACCTATTTTGTATACCACTCCTAATTGAAAATGTATACACAAAATACAGTTAAATTAACGCTAAAGGAAAATTTACTATGACTACAGGTAGTTAAGTATCCTTCTAGTAAGGTTACAGATATATTTCCATAACTGTTCTCCTGTTTTAATGAAGGAGCTTATTTTCTAAAGTGTAAATGCAAGGTTCTTGGAGGGCCTGGGAAAATGTTTTCAAACCTTTACAGATCCTGCTCTAGCACTTAAGAACTTTTAATCTAATGTTGTAGAAAGAATCAGAATTTCTTCAAATTTGATCATGTCAAAAAAAAAAAAAAATGTATAAGGCCACTCAGATGACAAGGATTAATTAACTGGTACCTCAATAGCTTCAGTCAGTTCCTGAAGGGAGGTCTATTTCCAGTCCCTGGATCACAGTTACTCAGTTCTAACTGCTTCTACATAAAGTAATAATGAATCTAATTAATCATTATAAGAACTTGAGGCTATTCCTGTGGAAGCTAAGACAGTCTGATTGCCTTAGATTTTTTCTTCCATTAACTTGTTCTTTTTTTTGACTGCTATCATCAGTAAGGAGCAGCCATAAGATATTTTAGTCAAATGAATTGTGACAATAACCATTTGTCAGAACTGGCTATATAAAGGGCATCTCTCTGCTCCCCTTCAAAAGACATGTATGAGCAGGAGTAAAACTAAAGTACTGCTTTCTTCATACATGAAGTAGGAAGACTTTGTTGCTCAAACTGTCACATAATAAATCCCCTACCTAAACAACTCTCCCTTTTCATTTACCTTTGACATTGCAATGGGTGGTTGCCATCTACTGGTCTCAAAACAATAAAGCAGCTTTGTCCAGTGAAACATGGCTCTACATTTGCTTGTGGTATTTTGCATTACTGATTAAAAAGAAAGCCTACAATAAGTATTAGCTCTTCAATATTAAGGTAACACAAATAGAGAGTATACTTAAGTTGTGAATGAAAATTCTCCTTAATGTATTTAGGGCTATTTTTATCCCAGCAATAGCTACAAGGACTAGAGAAAGCTAATTTAAGGTAAAGGCCAATGTCAGTGGTAAGAATCAGACAAAACATGTGGGCAAATATTTTGCAATATTTAAGTCCCGGGAGTGGTATTTGGAACACAAGTATAGGCTTGGCTTCCCTGTCACATGTTTGGGAGAGTTACAAATCTTAGAATGGGGATTAAAAATAACCCACAATGTGAGGAGGGAGTGGCCAAAACCGTTGCCCATAACTTTCTTCAGAGGTAGACACCAATATTATACTTACAAAACTGTGCAGGGATCGGATTTTATTTTT
Organism: Podiceps cristatus; assembly: GCA_000699545.1. Classification (NCBI taxonomy): domain Eukaryota; kingdom Metazoa; phylum Chordata; class Aves; order Podicipediformes; family Podicipedidae; genus Podiceps; species Podiceps cristatus. Next base: position 9,773 of record KL290578.1, on the reverse strand, counting down.
AAAATACAAAAAGAAAATAATAATTAAAAAAGAAAAATATATGAGATGAAGTATGGGTTAGAGAATTCATCCAGGACATAAGAGGTGGGTTCAATGGCCTCCTCTACTTGAGAACATGGAAACCCACAAATCCAAGTTGAATACCCTCACCTCCAAAATGCCGGCTTTGAGCTACAGTTGCAGACAGATCTTGGTACCTGTACTTGTGATAGAAGTAGAGGTGCCTGCTTGAAAATAGGAATGAAGTAAAGGCTGAGAAAGTGAAGCTCTGAGATAGATTTTGAGCCCAGAAGAAAAAATGGCCAGGAGAAAGCATGTTGCAGGTACCCTGTGTGAAAAGAGGAGAAGGAAAGAGGAGCCATTGAGAAGTGTCTGCCTGGGGAAGGGGTGCCGCATCGTGTTTGGCCTTAAGTCTCTACCTCCCCAGTGCGCCCTGGCTCTCCGCACACCTGAGCCCCAAACAGCGCAGCTTTGGGCCCCAGCCCGCTGGAGATGACCCGGACTCACCCCGTCCTTTCCTGGTGCTGTCAGCCCCTCTGCAGGGAGCCAGCAGCACCCAGCTGCCCCGAGGGACAAGGGCCCCTGGCATGTCGCGCAGCAAAGAAGCTCTGGCTGGAACTACAAAAGGCCAAAGTGAGCTGCAGCTAGCAATAAAAACCAAAACAAAACAAAATACAAACAAACAAACAAACAAACAAAAAACAAACAGCTTGGGCTACTGGGAGCAGGATAGGGAGAAAAGGCATTTCTTAGGATGCATGACAGCCCTAGGCTTTACAACAAGAATAATCACTAAAATGGAGCTTGTTTAAGTTTGGACAGTAACTGCCTTTCCCTGTCATTTTACAATAGCAGGTCTGAGCCCAAGGGATTAAGAGGGAATCTAAAATCCAAGAATTTACCATCAGTGGAGTTAGTGCTTCCTGCCTGGGTCTGCAGAGAGCCTGCCGCGGGGCAGCGGAGAGGTGAGCCCCAGGCTCCCCGCTCTGCATACTCTGGCTCTGCAATATTAAACTTGGAATGATTTGCTTTTGTTTTAAAGATGTTCTGGATGAAAACATTTGTGGTATCCCACACGTTGCCAATGAGATACTGAATATTTTGTTTAGTTATCTTACTGTGTTCAGGAGGAAGCTGCTAAAGCTGCTAGTGTCGTACTGCATATTTTCTGGGCTGCTCTATTGAATTGGGCATAGGGAAGTAGCAGTTCCACTCCTATATGTTGGACAGGTGTACTCTTAAAAAAAAAAAAAAAAAACAAACTGTTATAGAAAATACTGACGGAATAACACAAAATAAGAAACACAGCCGAAAAGAAAATAATTACAGCTTTCATAAGTATTGATCACACAACCCTTGCAAAGGTCAAGGGTTGTGAATTAAAGTTCAGTTTACAAACATTTTCTTTTCATTAGAAATATAAAATTATTATTAGAAAGGCTCATAATAAAACTAGAAAAGATAATGCTGCTTCTGATATGATTAGAATAGTGTTCTTAAGCTAAACAAGTAAATAAGGATTGCATTTTTACCACTAGACACTGCAAACATTAGAAACCAACACAACCAGAGAAGATTCTAAGCGACCCCTTGAGAGCAACAGCAAAGTATCTGTGTAAGGGTTCATTCCCCAGGCTGCTGGAGCACTCACTTCATTAAAAAACAAAACAAAACCCCACAAAACACTCCCCACCCCACCCAAAAAAACTAAACCAAACCAAAACAAACACCACCACCACCACCACCCCCAAAAAAAAAAAGCCTTCAAAAAATCAACAGTCTTAGACTGATGCTGGCTCCAGGATTCCACATTTTGGCACTGCAGGCACTTGCTGTATCAAGTGCCATTACTACATTTTCTTTCACCCACTGAGGGAATATTACACAAAATTCTTCCTTCATTCCTGTTTACAACCATATTTCCTGACTCCATAGCTATATACATACATCATGTATAATATGTATACATAGCACTCCAAACCTGTCCCATTTTCTTTTTCTTTTCCTAGCAGTGCTTTAAATTAGCCTCAACAATCCCTTTACATTTGTTTGTACTCTTAAGAACTCCTTTTAAATTTTGGAATTAATTTTTCATTTACTTATTAAGTTTAATTCAAGATTAGATTATATTGTCCTACATGAAGCCTGGTTTGCAGAATCCTTGTCCAATGTATGCTGTCATTTTAAATACCAGAATACAAATAAACATTTTCATTAAAACTTTCTACCAAGCAAGATTAAAAATAGAATTAAAACATGGCTATATTTTCAACTTCAAAATTCTGTTTAATTAGTGGAATGCATTCCTACATTTATGAGTGGATGTATAGCAATCCTTTCACTAATACTAAATGGTTTTATTAGTTTTAAAACATACTTTTACAGCAGAGTTTAACTTATAACTTTACATTCACTGTGTTATGTATCATTCTGTAATAAAATAGTGTCCTTTGTATGATTCTTGTCAAAAACATCATAAGAATACTGGACCAAATCATTCCATTTTTCTTAGGTTAAAAGGGGACACAGTAACTGAAGGTACTAAACTCAATGCCTTAAAAGATTTCACCAAAATTGATACCTACTTTTTAATGAAACCCAGAAGGGACATTTAAGGCCCGCAGAAGGCAGCTCCCTTCCCCACTCTGCTACCACAACAGCACCTTCCCCAAATAACCCCAAACACCGAAGGGCTCTTTGCCCACCTGCCTCTTTTTTTCTTCTTAATCACTGGGGCAAAAGGGAGGGAGCACCCAGCTTCGGTAGCGTAGCAGGGCAGAGGACCTGCTCTACAAGTAGGGGACTAAGAAAAGAGGTCCGAGAACAGCCGGGAAGAAAAACAGGGTAACAGTGCTTGCAGCAGCTCATGGAAGTTTTTCGGGCTGCCTCTGCCCGTTTGCTTTCTCGGGGTCACAGCACGAAGTGCAGGGTGGGGCCGAGTGGGCTTATCCCTGCATCGCACTGATGGCTGTCGACACGTGTGGGGCAGACAACACATGTGGGGCAGACTACTCTGCCACTGCTCTTCCCCCACCCTGGGGTGGGATGTGCTTCAGTACGCAGGCAGGGCCAGCGTGAGGTCAGGCTTTGCCCCTACGTGCCCAAAACATTTTGTTTTGGAGGGGTTATAGGCTGTACGATGGGCTCTGGACCATACTTAGAGCTCTGTGAAGTTGATCTCCTGGGATAAGCTTAGTCAGGGCCTCAGCCCGTCTCCGTGCCAGTTACTGCCTAGCTTCTCAAAAAGCTAGGACAAGGGATTAATTTTAACACTTAGTTGAATTACAACCTCACTTTGACTCTGCCAAATACCAAGGGGGAAAAAAAGTGCCTGGTAAAGTCACATAGACTGACACTCCCTTATATCTCTGGCTGGTGCTTTTTGAAGTTGTAACAGACACGTATTTTGCAGCTAATGCTTCATCGTGTACAATTTTACCAATAGAAAAACTAATTATCTCATAAGGATAGTGATGTGTTGAGATTGTAACTACTCCCATCTGTATGCTTTAGTTAAAGTTATAAATAGATGTGAATAAAAGGAAGGATGAAATAGATTACACATCTTTTCTTGGCCTTCCAGGGGAAGTATGTGTGGGAGATGAGGACCAGATTTTAATTCCATTTGGTAAATTTTCATTTGAGATTGTGTGAAGAAAAGGACTATGCTTAAAGGCTTGGAGGACTCTTCTGCTCCCGGATCATAGTTTCCTAATTGCCCTTATCAGTGATGTGGCCAGCTGATAAATCCATAATGTAACGATGATGTCCAAGAATCACGTTGAAGTAGTATTGTTCTCTTGAATGCAAATTGGATGAACCTACAGAGGTTGTCTTCTAATTTTTAGCCCATAGCCAAAATGAGTGGAAATGCACTCATATTTACACACAAAAACTTCCTGTTTTGCAGTCCACTGACAGGATGTATTATGAGGGAAGAAGTTTTCCAGCTGAACTGGATTTCCATCTGAAGCCAGCTCAAGCCAGCAGGCAAAGCAAGCCGCTGGCTCTGGGGTGTGGTCTGGTGCCTACTTTTCCTGTGCCAGGGAAATGGGAACTGATTATTCCCATTTGAACAGCTAATCTCTGCTTCCCACTTGCAAAATTCTTTGCTCTCCATGTTACAGGAACAGCAAAGGTATAGCTGAGTGGGTGGTGGGTTCCTCCCGCGGCAGCTCCTGCAGCAAAACAAAGTGCTGCTCTTCCTTCTCGCCCTGTCTCTTCTGTTTTCTGCTGCAGACACGCAGGCTCGCCCCTGGGCTCCCACCCCAGCACTGGAGGGTGCGGATGCCCAAACAGCTGTTGGGCCCTGATAGGAGATTAGCTGAAGCCAGGGGTCCTGTACTGCAAGGGAGGGAGAGCTGACTCAGAAAAATAACTTGAATTTTGCAATATTAAAAATATAGATTATTTCAGCCCAATTAATTTTTTGTTTTGTTTTATGTTTGACTAACTGCCTAGGAAGAGAGATGCACTGGGAACAGAAGAGGTACTTTAGAAGTCTGTAAAACCTGCAGATATAATTAAAGGTAAGCCCACATATGTACAAATACACTGTCACTATTTATGTAATACTTTATGCAATACATGCATAACATTGACACCTACTTTTCAGTATTACAGTGCTCAACCATCTTGTTTATATTCGGAAGCAAGCTAAGATCTCCCTTCCTGAATACACCTCTGCCCCTACATTCACTGCGCTGCTCCTTGTTGCTCTGAAGGCATTCAGCATAGAATAAGGTTTGGGTTCTCCACGTGGAAATGGGGTGCAGTGGGTATGTCTTCATGCTATAATGTGAGTCAGAACAGGGCCTTAACTAGCTCTGAGCTAATATGGCTGTGCTGCATTTTGATGCTTAAATGATGTGTCCAGTCCTGTAGCCGTATCTTGTTGCTTGTGGTCAGCCCCCTGAACGCTGTGTAAGAACAGGAAATTCTGGGGAACCTCAGGTACGGTAATGACAGAAGAAGAATACATACTCTAGTGATGACATGACAAGAGCAGAGGTGACCACAGATGTCCAATGTTACACTAAGCAAAGTCCACTTGGTGTTGGGCTGCTTCTTCAGAGCTCTATCAGACGAACCTACTGCAGTTGGGAGATCGGTATTTGATATGGCAATAGGTAGAAGGGTACTGATGAACCTAAGATAAGAGAAATTATATAAGCCAAAGTACTGCTGATCTTCCTTCTAGTTTATCCTCTGTATTATGGCTTCTCATTTTTTAATTTCTAGTTCCTGCAGAGAATTTCTAGTTCATGCAAGTTAAGTTGGTGTGACTATGCAACTAAATTAAAACTTATGGATATGCTTTTAGGATTCTTGGGGTGTTTTTTCTTAGGAGAGGAAAAAAAATTGCATTCTTCCTACTCTTCCTTGTTCTAATACAACTGAACTATCTTATTCTAAGTGGGCAAAAAAAAAATTACTTCCTCTTATTCGGAGCTTTTGTGATCGCTTCCATTGCCTGGGATATTTCTTTGAACTTTTTTCCCTTTTTAGAAATTAGAGTGCTTACTCATTATGGCTTAATATATGAAATGAGTGAGAATCAATTTGATGCTCATCTTTGAGATTTCATTCTTTGTACTGAGTATAATACCGGATCTTCAGTTCCAAGAGCCTGCGTTCAGTGTGAAGAGTTCCTGGAACTTGATTTTCCACTGGAAAGAAAAATACACTTCTATTGAGACACGCAGGCTTTTTTCCTAAGACAAGCATTGATAGCCACTCTGTTGTGAACGAAGTGAATGTGGATGTAAAAAACAGCTCGTGTTATCTCTGGCTTTGCCACTCCAAAGCTATTCACATTCATGTACATGAAGCGATGCCATTAGTTACTCTTGTTCTGTTACAATGACTGTCTCTGGTGGTTGTGACTCTGAGGTATGTTTATGAAGCCTGTTTATACCTCAGCCAGTTATGAGGGGGTGAATGACTCAGGGACAAAAGCCGTCCTGCCAGTGAAACGAGTCTTCAGCTGTCGCCTTCTTGGCCATTCTAGCACGGAGTTACTTAGCAAAGCACTTCCATGAGAGACACTTTTTTCTTGGGACAAGTTCATGAAGATACATGCTGCAGGGCTGCGCACTTGCTCCATTCCCTGACATCTCCTCTCATGTATTTCCTTTAAAGCTCTTGCAGAACAGCTTCTTTGGAAAAGCTGATCTATAGAGCAACGACCATCTAACTGAATGGCAACAAAAAAACCAAAAAAAACAGAATAGTTCGTCTTCCTTGAAGAAACTTACAGTTGCACAGACAGGTAGGGGAAACAAATGGCAATATTAACAAAATTTTGAGCAATAGAGCAAACTGGGCTTTTCACCACGCCAAGAACCTGGCTTGTTGTCAAATGGGTTTACAGGAATCATACTGAAGGAAGGCCTTTTTGTACCAGTTTTTATGTTACATGGGAAATCTAAAGGACGCTAAGGTAACTCAGAAGAGTTCTTCCCACACATGGGGAAAAAAAAAAAATAAAAGCTTAAAGATGTGTAGTTTTAAACATTAAAATTGCACAAGGGATGCAGTTGTATAGAGCAGGCCAAATGTTTCTGTATCAGAAAAGAGAGGGTTGAAACAGGAATAGGCTGTGCAGCTTGTAGGAATTAAGGTAACAGTATTGTTACAATGAGATGTAGCAGGAGCTGAGTTAATGAACGTGGTCAAAATCGACGGAAGTCAACCCTGAGTTAGCGTGGTGAATGGTTATGGCAGGGAAAGGCTCTGTTTGTGAAGCAATGGTGGGGCAAAAGGATGCGTGGATGGGAAAATCACGCTGTATGAGTAGTCGTTGGCTTGTAAGCACATTTCGCCAAGGCCCTGGGGAGAGGCTAGCCAAAGGGGACGCTCGGGCCACTGGGCCAGAGCTCTTACCTCAGTAAACTCTCCTATGTATTATGGTCGCTGATGGCCTAAAACATGAAATACTGACTGATTCCTAGAGCAACACATTTAGCAGCAAGTCTTGTGAATGTCGTATTTCAGATTCATTAATTTTTTAATTAATTGTATGTCTGTTGACAAAGTGGAATCCAGAATGCTGCATTGGGTGCCTAGATTTGCTATGCAGTATGTGAGAAAACTAGTAACTTCAGAATCGATTTGCTCCTGTAAATACACGAAACATACGTCCAGGTCAGTGTATCTGGGAGAGATGTAACAAGGGACTTGCCGAGGATATAAGCCACCATTCCAGGGCCCTTCTCTGGAACATGGACAGAGAGCTCTGCTGTTGAGCGGCAGGGCTGTGCTTCTGTGAAGGTGGTAGATAGTTAACTGCGGCTGTTATTTCAGAGCACCGAGCAAGGCTCACCTATTAATGACTGCTCCTCTTAAGCAATAAAATGGTACTTAGACTGGGGATTAGACTGGGGGTAGTTAGACTTGGGGGTCGAACTAGGGGGATCATTAAAGGCCCCTTCTGACCCAAACCATTCTATGACTGCCGCAGTACGTAGATTTGAGGCAAACACACTGAGTTCTTCCCGGCTGAACAGCCCAGCTGCAGCAGAAGGCAGCCAAAGTAGTCTGCTGATTTCTGGGATCCTATCTAAGGGGGTCGGAGCTGTGAATCCCGAGCAAACGAATCAAACCTGGGCACTCCCCAGTCCTGGGAGTAAAGGGAGTTATACACTTTGTTTTGAAAGAGTGCGACCTTTTCTAAATACCTGCGTCTTTTTCTGGAGATGCTTTGAGGTCTACCGCATCTAGTTTTTTGTCATTTCCATGGAGGAATACCTTGGCTTTAATTAATACAGCCTAATTATTTGCTACCGTGCTAGATCTAATGGCACTGTCAAAACTGCTGGGGGATGTGGATGTCATGGCACAGCAGGACAAATTTTCTTCATGTAGTGAGTTTTACATCCCAAAGTTTGTGGCTTTAGAAAATATAGACATTTTCAGCATTAGACACTAGCTGAGTGGGGGTGGTCAGGACTGCAGCTTTCAATTTCTCTGAATGCTCTTCAGTTAAGTTCCTTACCGAAGATCTCATAGGAAGACCATGGAGAAAGGCAATAGCATCCAGATTTTCCATATCCTTGGCTACTTTTCTAAACTGTAGACTGTATATTTGGTTAGTATTTTTCATTGAGGATGCTTATTCACAGAAAAACCAAAGCATTAACTGTGTTAATGGAGTTTATCTGAAATGTTTGGAGTGTAGCAGAGCCTAGTCAGCTGTTAACACCTCCTTAAAAATAGGAATAGCTAGGAAAAGCATTTTGTAATGGAGTGATACCAAGTTAACTATCTAAAGTATTAAGTACTTTTAAAGTTTCCACTCAGAACAAAGGTAAGAGAGAGAAAGACTTCTCTTAAACTATTTTAGTGTGAGCCACAAACTTTACTGTCATTACTAAATTGTGAGGTGTGTGGTGGTGGAATTGTTTTGGGTTTTCTCTTTTTTTAGAACAATACTTTAGAAAATAACCAAGTAATTGTATTTCTCAGATCAGATCTCAAACTGTTTGCACTCAAACATTTTTCTGTTTCGGGATCAAGTTGTTTTTTTCAGTACTGAGAAGCGGACCAATGTAGAAGTTGTTCAAGCTTATGCTTATCAAATGCATGTTGAGTTCCTCCTGACCATGTAATGCTTTATACAAACACTGAACAGAATTAACTGGGACAAACAGAGTCCCCCAAATGGTCTGAGCTGGAGAGCTGGTGTAACATAGACCAGCTGCTGTAAGCATTCGGGATGCCAGGAGCGTAACAGGGTTTTCTTCAATCCTAGCCCGTCTGCATGAAGGGAAGGGCTGACTTGCAGGCTGTGACTTAGAGGCCTTCTCTCCCCAAGTAAGCAAAGGAATCGGCTTTTCAGCCCTGCAGCCTCCCTGGAGACAGCCCAAAGGTGGCAGTGGGACAGGACACTGGGGATCACAGGGATTAGCCACATGAGCAGCAGCAGACTGCAACGTCTGGGTGCTTAGCTGACTAGTAGTAAGCAAAAGAAATAATTTTCATTGCTTTGGAGAATGTTTCTATCTTTATCAGGAGCTGGGAACTTTCATGCTTTTAACCACGTCTATAAATACTGAAAACAGTGAGGGGGTTTTCCTTCAAGACATCTCTATTTTTAAGAATGCAGTTGGTAGTCACAGACATGTCAGCCTCACAACCGCTGCCGCCAGCAGTAGCACCAGTAGCCACGGTACTACTGCACCCTAACTCGCCCACAGTCCCCGGGGCTGGCAGGGCCTGCCCGCTTTCTGCCTACAGAAAAAAAATGGCTGGTAGCAGTGTTCAAACAGCCGCTGCGGGACTGAGAACCGGGTTTTGTCTGAAGGTTTCATCTGCGGATGGCATCTGCCTGCTGTTTCCTGAAAGGGAGTACTCTCTAACCAGACTCTTTTAAGAACTGGTAAAAAGGCAAAATAGCTCGAAAATGTCACCATTTTCTTGTGAAAAACATATTTTAAAGAGTCAGACAGGCAGAGCTCGCTCTCTTTCTCAGAGGCTTCTAACTAAGTAGAATTTATGCTCTTATTCAGTGAGGCTATTAAAAACCATCACTAGCACTGTTTACTAGCATCCAGTAGCATTTACCAACAGCAACCACCCAGCTGTATCAGAGCCTGTATTTCTCTCTCGAGGGAAAGAAATAATTGACTCTTCTCCCCAACTCATCAGTCAGAAACTATCGTCACAGTAGTTAATTAGTAACTACGGTGATGCGTTTCTGTTTATTGTAAAAGCAAGGTATGCGCCCCGCGGGCAGCGCCGGGAGCCAGGCCCTCAGGAACCGCCGCGTACCC
>KL290577.1:10591-22854 GCA_000699545.1 Podiceps cristatus | reverse complement strand
CTTGTTCAGCCTGGAGCAGAGAAGGCTGCGGGGAGACCTGATTGCGGCCTTCCAGTACATAAAGGGGGCCTATAGGAAAGAGGGGGAGAATCTGTTCAGTAGGGACAATGGTGATAGGACAAGGGGTGATGGTTTTAAACTGAAACAGGGTAGGTTTAGATTAGATGTAAGGAAAAAATTCTTTACGATGAGGGTGGTGAAGCACTGGAAAGGGTTGCCCAGAGAGGTGGTGGATGGCCCATCCCTGGAGGCATTCAAGACCAGGTTGGACGGGGCTCTGAGCAGCCTGGTCTAGGTGGTCGTGTCCCTGCTCACTGCAGGGGGTTGGACTAGATGACCTCTAGCAGTCCCTTCCAACCCAAAACATTCTATGATTCTAACCCAGCAGTAAAATCAACCAACCAACCAAGCCACCTGTAGTTAGTTTCTGCCAGGATTAGCGAGCTGCACTAGCAATCACCAGAGCCTTCTCTAAGCTATCACCAAGTCAACAGATGGGGACAAGACAATTTGGCCAAAAGCAGAAGCAGGCATAAGAGGCACACATGCAACAAGATTTCCTTTAGGTCCCTTTCAGAGCGGCTTACCTGCCTGTGAAATCATGAATTAACTCATCTGGTTTATTCTGAAGTAAAACTAAGGGCTCAGACAAGACATTGTTTCAGTTAAGGAAGTTTAAAATGCCAACTGAACATTCCTACAGCCACCAACTATTTACACGATACCCTGTCACTTCAAGACAAAAAGAGCAAATTAGCTGAGCTCTCTTTCACCCAAGTTTAATTAACGTGTTTCATGTCACATCTCAAGGAAGCTGGACAGTTAACACAGCTCAGCCGTGTGGTGACTTTCTAAGCCACTGGAACTCCACCGTCTGTTTTCCTCAGTGTGCGCTGACTTTGGTATCATTCACATATTTGTTCTTTTCTTTGTGTTGTTTTTCCTAAACGATGACAAGACTTCAATCTAGTCCTTTTTCATCTGCATTACTCGCACTGATTTTCTTTCCACTCAGCAGGCTTTTACTCACTCCCGAGACAGCTCTGTCATTGCTGGCAGTTAAGATTCATAAGCATTGGCACGATAATTCAGGTAAACTTCAAGTGATGATGTTGAAACTGTCTAGTTCTATCAGAAATCGTATTTCTGAGAGATAGTTTGAAACATGCAACACAAATACTGATGGTCATATCGCGCTATTAACACATATTAATTAATCAATACTGCCATGAGCCTGTGAAGTACAAGTAATTACTCCCATTATATTTATGGAGAACCCAACAGAGATACACCTGCCTTGGCTACAGGAGAACTTACTTTCAGATAAACAGCTAATTCTTGCGAGACCAAAATCGAGTTTTGGGTTCATACGATGCCTCAAATTCTTCTCAAGTACTGGCTCTCATCCAACCGTGGATAAAAATTAGGTAGGTGAAACGGTAACTGCAGGCAGCTGCCTACTTTGCTCTTCTGACAGAGGAAGCTGCCCCATGGTAGCGGTAAGCAAACTACTCTCTAACCACAGTAGTTTTAAGACTGTTCAATTTTAATCTTATTCAGTATTTAAGTTAAAACTTACTTTTTTTTTTTTTTTTTTTTTAACAAAACAAAACAAACTCTCTTCTTTCCCCTTCTGAAACCATGATGCCCACTTATCCTTTTTAAAATATATCTATGGTTTAATCTGGAAACTTTATACCTAAATGGGTCATCTTGGCCCATTTCCTCTAATTTAATACTCTCTAATCCCCTCCAAATAGGTCCACCCCAGCTTTCACCCAGTCAAAAATCATTCACCTATACTTATATAGTATTCTCTATATTGACTGTGCATATACTGGAATAAATCAAGAAAGCTGCTAATTCTCTGATGGAGGATGGCAGCTGATTAACAGAGCACATCAACGTGCCACGATGATTCCAGAAAGCAAAAGAACAACATGATATCCAACTAAAACTGCACAGGGGCAGAACGCAACTGAAATCTAGCTAAAGCACAGGAAATTAAAACTGTACAATTCACAGTTTGGAAATTTATGTTAAAAGTCTGATTCAAAGCTAAAGCTGGCAGCCTGCCCTTGTGCTCACACAAAGCACAGAGGAGCTCTAAGATCACTCTGCAAACTCTGAATTACCAGTATAATAAGGTCGCACTGCCCTGCGCATCTTTACCTCCAGACTTCTTTCCTGCTGTGAACTAGATCTTTACAATTTCAAGTGGCAATTTTAATACTGAAATCCAACATATTTCCAGCTAAAAGAAAGAAGAGGAGGTGGCTCAGGGGGCTGACAATGAGGTAGGAAACCACTAGTTTTGAATGGAAGATTAAGCCACTAGCAATAGAAAATAACTAATCAATGGTTGTATCAAGAAGCCTTTTTGAAATACATTGGTAGTTTAGTTTCCAACCCAACCCCCTGGTAGCTGTTATTTTTCTGCCGTGAGTCCTTTTGTGACTGCACTGCCACGTGCACTAGGAATGCCCATGCGCTACACGAATAATCTTCACCCTCAAAATAATCCATCTGGGAAAATCTGATTGCATTCACAGCAGCCCAGCTTCTCGCTACCTATTCTGTAGACAGGACTTCTCTTTCCAACTCAGTCTGACAGGTGGAATAATCAGAAGTCAAGAGGTCAAAGTATCTCAAGGATTTGATTGCCACTGGACAAGCATTTGGTCATGCCTATAAAAAAGGTATGGGAACAGTGATACAGGACTGGCCAGAGAGAGTGGATGACAGCACAGTACAGGTCAAGCCTCTCCTTTCAGCCTGACAAGCTTCAAACTTTGAATTCATTTGCTTATTTATAGAAGAAATAGCATGGGTACCGGTTACATGGAAGATTCATGACAGAAGTAATTTAAAAGAATAAACTAACAGGCTCAAATTCAAGCATGAGATTTATACAACTTCAGTTCTGGGATTCAAAATACAGCAATGGTTGTTTGGACCAACACATCCAATTCTAACGTTCAGTTAGGTGCCTTAGGTCTTCTGCCTTTGCTATATAACCCTGCATTAATGGTGAACTCATCCCCTGTCACCAAGTCCGTGGTGGTGCTAAACTCTTGCCCAGCGCTGGTATCCCTCTAGTATGTTCAGCAGATGTACGGAGATCTCTCTTTTAACAATACCCTTTCTCTGATCAAGGCTGAATTTCGAAGAACTGCATGATTCTCCTTCTCTTTCAACAAGAGAAAAGTAGAAGCAGAAATAATACATCGGCCAGACCAAGCAAGGAATTAAATGCTACTGTTCCCTGGTTTAAATGTCTAACAAACACCAAACCAGTGGAACTCTCCAATTTAGCAAACTGCTGATAATCATGGTAACCACTTCTTTTTTTTAGACAATTAACAGAAAATAGCCCAAACAACTCTTAAGCTCTCAACAATGAATTTTTGTGGGTTTTGAAGCTTGTACTTACACTACTGGAAAAGTTCTGAGCATACTTTACATGGGGATGGGACGTTTATAAAGCCTCTTGGGGGTCTTCAGTGTTATTCACCATTCTGTAAGACACAATTAAAAGATACAACAACATTAGGGATCTCTATGAAAGGCAAATACATTCTGACTTCTTGTTATCTGACTCACAATTATACAACCAGTTTACAAAGGGCAACCCTACAGCAGTTTCACCAGGCAGCAGTGCCAAATCATTTCTCGTTAAAAATAAAACAAAACGCAGACAGGCACCTTCAGGAGCCTTCTCAATCACCCAATCCATCCCTCTGCTGAAAGGCAGCAGAATATATACCAATCAGTAAACAGAACCACGGTTAAGAAAAATGCTCCTTGGAACCACTGAATTTTCTTGTATCACCCTTCAATTTATTCTTTTTAAAAAATGGACTGTTACAGCCTCACCCCCTCTCTACCCTTTGCCTTCAGTGGGAGTTTTGACATGGTTTCCAACCAACTCATGATCTTAAAGCTTGGTAAATAGGATTTTACATCCAAACAGCCTATGAATTAACAACTCCAGTTATAATGGTTACTTCACAGAGCTCAACAAGGCCAACCAGATGAGTATTCTGAGCTTGTGTACGCCTGTAGGTTAAAAAATGGAAATGTTCAATCATGTTATTCCGGATAACCTGTAACTAATCCAGACCCATATATAATCACAGACATATACTTCAATGCACATAGTAGATTCTTAAGGAGAAAGCTGATGTCTGGTAGTGTAATCAGTTCAGAGATAAAAATTTAAATTACAATTGATTTCTTTTGGCCACAAGTAAATTAATCTATGCAATCATTTAGCCTTATGACAGTTACCTACCCTTTTAACTCACAAAAGCTATTAAAAGGATTATTTGGCTAACATCCGCAAAGAGCTTAGAAGACAGGTACTATGTTCTGAAAAGGAATGACCTAATAGAATTTTCTTTAGCTATCACTGCTGATGTCTTTCTCCACAAACTAACATGGACTGAAAGTGCTTAAAAAGTCAAACTATTAACTAACGGGAAAGAGAAAGGCAGGATATTAAATCCAGGCAGGTGCGGAAGAAGTGGAGAGAAGACCGACACTCCAGGCTATGGGCATATGTGAGCTGGAATACAAAACAAGCGGGCAGAGCAGCACGGGGATTCGCACGGGATAATTCCCTCTGCTCCAGAAAGAAATGTCTGTAATATCAGCAACCAAGCCTTGTGGACCGAAACATCTTGGCTCCTCTCAGAGGCTAAGAGTGGTCCAGCCCTTGTAGTGTGGCTCTTCCTCTATCACACCTTCTCCAGGTTTTGAGGAAGAACTGCTCCTATTGCAGATGGAGTCCACCCGCAATACGCAGACTATACCATCGTTTATCTGGCTTTTTTTTTTTTTTCCCCTTAATGAAAAAAAAAACAACTTAGGACCTCTCAGGGCAAAAGGCTGGGCTGAATGAGCTTTTCCAGAAGTAGCAGCAGCCAGCTTCTGGCCACCAGCCTTCCCAGGGGCTTTGAGCCTGCCCCCACGTGACTGCTCCCACCCAGACGTGGCAAAGGAAAGCGCCGGGTGTTTTTGGGGAGGGAGCTGCTGAGAGCTGGCTGCTGCCATTTCCAAACCAATTCATTTGACCCACATCTAGGTCTTGAGATGCCTTCCTCTTCTCCAGGAAAGGAGGTCGCCCAGAGCAAGGTCACAGACAAGACGAGTGGTCCCAGCAGACCAGAGGTCACGTACGCTGGCCTGGGAGAGAAATCATGACACCAAAGTACTGATGGATGGAAGAGACAAATAGGTCCCTCAGAGTCAGCCACTCCAAACTTTTTACAGCTAGTTCTACACTGAAATACTTTACTGTTAAATCTCTTAACTGCATTTAAAACATTTTTCCTTGAAGCAGTCACAAAAAAAAAAAAAAAAAAAAAATGAGATCATGGTGTTGACTTATGGCCAAATTTTGAGTTTAGTACAGAGAGGTTTTTTTGTTTTCCAAAGAGGAACAAATTAGACTTAAATATATACAAACTTTCTGAAGGTCAGAGAGGCTAATGATGGAGGACTGGATTCCTCAGAGAAAGATTTGCTTCCAGGGTAAGGAGTGTGGAAGAAGCAAAGAACAAAACCCACAAAGGAAAGAAAAGATCACCTTCCATCATCATGAAACGCAGTATTAAAGCTGGAACATGAGGAGATGAGATAGAGAGCCAAAGAAAAGGCTGCAGTAACTCAGGTGTGAGATGACAAATGCAGGACAACGATATTAGTGATACTAATGGAAAAGAAAAAAATGGTACAGCCCTCAGATGTTATAAATGAAGAGCCATTAGGATCTAGCCCAAATTTGGGATGTGAACAGAGGAGGGAGAAGAAACTTTTCCAAGAGCCTCCAGATCTGTGAGCACAGACAGAGGACGACAGCATTTCAGCAGAGAAAACAGGAGAGAGTTCAGGAGAAAATAACAAGAATTCTCAATTTTTGCTATGTTAAAGGTTGAGGCAGCACTGTTAACAGTCTGAAGGCAACGGCAATCTGTCACAGACAGAGCCGAGCAGTCAGGCAGGTCGGGGAATCCTCAGGTCGGCCTTGGGAGCTGGACTTGGGAAAGCAAATGAAGTTACACAGAAAGGAGAGGAAGCTAGTGCTTCCTACATCTGATGCCAGAACAGAACGGCTGCTGTTGAAAAGGGTCACAAACAGTCTTTGACTCAACACTGGTCTAAAGTTCAGTGCCACAGAAATACCTTCCCTGCCCCCATACGCACAGGAAGGTTGCTTAAATGTTTTTGTAATTTAAGGGCACATCCGACAGGAACCAACCAACCCCTCGCCTATCATTTTAGTGAAAAAAGTTCTGCCCCAAACAACGTAACTTCTGCCACCAACAAATCACGATTCTGAAATGCATCAACATCCTTCTTTCCCTCAGTCTCCTTTTAGCATAAACCGAAGCACCAAACCAGGTTTGATCACAGCAGCAAAAGCAGGTGTCACCACAAACTATAGTTGATATGCAAGTAAGAACTCACAAACCTTTGCCCTTTTCGCATTATTCATTAAATAAATTATCTGCTAACACAGGGAAAACACTACTAGCTACCCTTCCTATTTCTGGTACAGACAATAAAAAAAAAAGTCAATATTAATATGGAAATCATGGCCACAGTTGTAGAATCAGATGTAATGAACAATCTTGTCCCCGGCTTAAGTTGCTATAAAGGCAGCTTAAATTTACAATGGATGAGTCTTCATGGCAATCTGTTTTGCAGATATTAAAAATCTCATTTTCTCAGTGCCAAGGACAAGTGGAAGTGTGAAGCACTGGAGTATCAACTCTGCATTTGTCTCACTTGACATGAAATCATTCTCATTTTAGTTCAGATTTTTAATACATTCTTGGGATCCACTTCAGTTTTCTTCATTTCTCCCTATATGCAATTAAATGTTTTGAAGTATAGTTCACCCTGATCCACAACACCCTCCAGAAGCAAGGAGGAAGTCACTTGGTAATGATGAGGCTGATATCACTTATTTCGAAGAGAAATTCATCTTCCCTTTAAATTTCTGAGTGAGTCATATAGTAAAAAATAATGCCACCACTTTGTTTTTCACCAATACCTTCAGTTCTTAAAAAGGGCTTTATAAATAACAAATTAAAAGCTGTTGTCCTTGGGGAAGAGAAACATTCACCATTTTGTCAAAAGTAAAACATGAACAGAGGGGCTAAATTCTTGCCTTAAAGCCACACAGGATAGTATCAGTGGCTGAACACGATATTGGCCTGAGGACACAGGCCCCACTGCTGCAACAGGAGTATTACTGTACCAGCTACTGAAATGCAAAAGAACCAAGTTTCAGCTTGCTGATAAACCTGGTGCGTTGGATGGTGAAGAAAACCAGCAAATTTAGCTCTGAAAATGAAGTTCTACCCTGCTGAATTCACAACAAAGGCAGATTCCCAATTCCATGCATAATTACAAACCAATCCTCTCCTAGGAGTAACAGAAAATTTCAAACGATGTCTTTTACTTAAACGATGTACGGAGGTGAGGTCTGTAGGAAGCGTTCAGTCTTCTGGCTGGAAACGTGCACGTGTCTGCGAACATGGGCTGTTGCGTTTCATCCACTTCACCTTCTCTACACTGAGGCCAGCGTAAAGTAAAACCAACCCGTTACTGTCCTAACGCCTGCCCAGAAGGCATCTGGCCTCAAAGACAGCAAGAGACCGAGGATCCACCTGTTCTAGTTTATTCCAGTGGTTAATCACCCTCTCCATTACGAGTTTGTACATGATTTTTACTTCGAAAGTGTCTGGCTTCAGATTCTAGACAGTAGCTCCTGTTAAGCCTTTCTTCACCAGCTTAGAGCCCTTTGTTCTTGGAGGATGTTCAGATAGGCTGTTGTTTACCCAGTGCTTTTAAACGCCAGGTACTGCATTTGTATCAAAACTTAGATAAATTCAGCTGGGTGCATGCACAAAAGTAGGACTAGTGTCCAAAATACTAAAGCTAATCTGGGACTCTCTAGCCCATTTTCCCAAAATAGGCCTATTAGGGAAAAAAAATAAAAATGCTCTGCCATATGACTTGAGGATGTTACATCTGTGCCCTGGAAAGCAAGGTTAGGAGCCTTCTCTAAGAAGTGCCACCTTCTGAGCACACACTGTGGCTTGGCAATGTGCTGCATCCAGTTTCATGCGGTCACTGCACTGCAACACGAAGAGGAGAACTGTTTCGTAAGCCTTCAGGCCCACGTTATTTAAATCTCACTACTTTACGTTAGCACATTGATCTGTACCTTGAGCATCGTCTTGCGCAGACTCTCAAGAAGGCACGCAACAAGCTCTCGTCAAGAATTGTTGCTAAACAAGCAAAGCAGCCGCTGCACGTGCTGTAGCTTCTGGGTTACCTTGAACCGACATTTGCAAGGAGCATGTTGGTTGAGCCGCAAGATAACAAGGCATGAATTTGTACGGCAGAGACCTTATCTTAAGGGACAGGATGTGACCTTCTAATCTCAGATTCAACGACCAGTTGAGGTCGGAAGGGACCTCTGGAGGTCATTTTGTTCAGCCTCTCGCCACTCACAGCTGCTTGCCCTAGGCCATGTCCACGTGGCTTTTGAGTACCTGCAAGGTTGGAGACTATCACCTCTTTGGGCAACCTGTGCCAGTGAATCAACGGAGACCAAAGGGAGCAAGAGAGCATATTTTCAGAAACACAAAAATTCTTAAAGAAACTGCTCAGAAATTACCTTCAACCAAAGCTGTTTTCAGTCTTATTGTGACTGTGTTGGTTTACCAAACTCTTTACACTACAATCCAGAAGGAAGCCATATTTTGGGATTATGGTGAGGGAACAGAGTAGCATCTTGCCAAGCTTACAGCTAAAAATTTTGATGGGATCCTCTTTTTCTTCAGAACTCTTTAATTGAAGGGAAACCACCAAAACAAGCCTTTTCCCCTTTAGAAAACGCAATGCCTCGATCTTATGATAAAGCCGCAGCTGGTACCCCTAAAAAAATCAAGCAAGTAAATCATTGTTTCCACAACATGCCTTGCAGTAGATCTCCACAGAACAATTAGCCGTGGATTACAGGCAACATTGTTTCTCTCTCCTTTTCCAACCCCAGACAAAAGAAGGCTCCTTACCCAAATTGGGTGGCATTGCCTAGAGTGCAAGCCAGAGGCCCGGCTCCATTTTGAGGCAGACTAGCAACTGATCCTCTCTATAGACAGACTGAGGTCAGAAAATCAGTTTCCCAAATTCACCCAAGGCTTCCACAAAGGCAGAAAAGTTCATCTGTATTTCACTGTAAAAGACCCAAAGTTAGTCCAGAAGTCCCAGTAAAATGGCATCATTTAGTATTGCTTTGTACAGCTGGAAAATGAAATGCTGTCATCAAGGTACATCCTCAGACATGTTCCAGCAGAGAACTCTGGGTTAAGTTTTGATTATTGCTTACAAATAAGCTTCAGGCTTTAATGTACCAAGCACCTATGCTGCTTTCAGTACGTTGGCTCATCCAATCATGTCTAAAAACTCACCTGGAACCAAAGGCCAGACATGAATTAGCTTTTCTGGCTAAAATTACAAGTGAATCTTGGTAGCGGACAACTTAACAGCAAGGCATATGAACTCATAGCTAACAGCGATAGCTAATGGCTGCTACAAAGACCACTTCCTTAATGATCACATAGGTTATCCTAATCCACTTAGACCAGTTTTAGCACTGAAACAGATGAGGAAGAGTGAGATGGTCATATACACTTGAGAAAGAATTTAAGGAGATGGTGACTATCAGTTGAGTGGTTCAGTTCAAGATGTTTGACGCTGAATTGCCACAGAACAGAAGCTGCCACAAAAATAGTAACTGCATGTCAGAAGGCAACAGGCAAGAGCAGAGCTGAAGGAGCAGTCCCATCCCAGCTATATCCTACAAAGCTACAATGGGCAAGACACGTCCCAAAGTAGAATGAAGATTTAAAGCAATGACATGCCAACAGTAGGGATTATACCTTGAACTCTGTGGATACACACACTGTAAGGCATATACGTTAATCTGGACAAAACTGCAGATGGGAGATTGCCAAATCCTTGAGTCCAAGACTGGGCCAAACATACAATAAATGAGCAGCTCATTCAAAACAAGATCCCAATTAACACTAATTACCTTGACAGTTTTCTGCTAGGAAGACAATGACATAGTAGCACTGGACATGTCAACTGAAATGAGATTCTATAATGCCAAGCATAATGTCTGCATTCTGCAAGTATACCTCCACTGCAGAATACTGTTAGACGGGAGCATCTCCACTTACTGTCTATTCGGGCATGGTCCCTACCTGTGTGGTTATGACCGTAATAACGCTGCAGTTAAACTTCTTACCAACTGGAACTGCTCAAATGAACTACTATAAATGAACAGCAGGATGCTGTGGAAGAACTTGACCTCCTGAAGTGCCCCAAGTTTGCCATCTCTTTAGTCTACCTAGCACCAAATGTCCCTTTTGGCACAGAGGAATGGCTTAACCCTGTTTGACTGTGATTTGGGTGCAAGAGGATGCAGATCAAGCATACTATGCCCAACAGTAACGCTAGGAATGAGAAAGAAACTATTGCTATTGTGCCTTCCAGACCTCAGTAGGGAGCTCACCTGTGTTGGAGAACAACCTGACAGAGTTGTCCTGCACACCACGCACGGCAAGAGGCACCCAACTGAAGAAAACCCAGCAACAGCAGCAGAAATACAGCATCCTGCAGGGCCAAGATGGTCAGCACTGCTTTTAGAACATCCATCCAGCACATAAAACTTCGATAAACTAATCTCAGCCTGCTAGCAAAAGGACACACAAAGATGAAAAAAAATACTAGTTTTCTCAATGTCTAAAGGAGAACCAACCAAGACTACCAGAATCAGTGCTTACAGAGCTTGGCTTTTGATCTTGCAGTTGTGCAGACTTACATGATCGACATGTATGGTCTTTTAAAGACAGGCCTTCCTCTTTGGCTGTCAATTCTACTCAGACCTGCAACTTGCTTATCCCAAAGGGCATACAAACGTCCACTATGAAGACCAATGCTTAGTTGCCATGTAGGTCACAGCCAGTGACAAGCAAGTTCAAGGGCACGAAAACGGGAGGTACTGCAAAACATGCAACAGTCCCAAAAAAACCAAAGTGTTCACCCAACTGGAGAGGCAGAGACCTTCCTTCATCCGTGACTCTCCAGGGGACCTCTACACAAGTTATCTTAGTAGATGCCACCTAATCTTTAGCAGAATTCCAGAAATCACACTTGCCATCAGGTCACTCGACAGAGGGAGATTAATTGCAAGATAAGGGTACAGCAAGCCCTCGGCAGGCACAGAAAACTGCTACTATGCGATCCTGTGTGACTACGACGCTGCCCAATGCAAGATGCCCAATACAAGACACATTCAGCTGAAGTGAGCTGAAGAACTCACTCCCAGTTGCTGACCTAAGAAAAGAAACCACAAGTGTATCTGTCCTGACTAGTACCAGAAACAAGCATGGAAGACAAAGTAATGCCTTACGATCCTTTATTTTAGCATTGCTGTATGGCACAAAAAAGTATTAAGAGGAATGTGATATCACTTAGCAATAGCAAATACATGGCATAAAATTTAAGATAAGTATTACCTTTTTAAAGTAGGTTTTGGATTTAAGATCATCCCCCCCTTTTCCCAAACAGTAATCTGATAACATGCTATACAAACAATAAACTAGTCAGCAACTTTACAAAACATTAAGTGGTGTTCTGAAAAGCTCTGCAAGCTCACGGTTACTTGTAATAAAATAAGCGTGCAACCCTCTTCAATCCCTAAACAAGTCTGCATAAAATTGTGCCATAAAATAGACTACAAGCATGGCAGTCTTGCCGGTGTCTGCCCTCTGCCTTACAGCTGAAGGTAGGTTTGATGGACAGTCATAGGGCACCCAGGGCACCCATCTGTTGTTCACTTCAGAATATGATTAGTTACCAGAGAATCCGCACGTCTGCCAGCAATGCTGGAACTGGGTTAGGATCTGGCAGACGTGTTCTCACTGCAGCAGCAGATCGAACAAGTCTCCTTGCCCCTCTCCATCTCTTGCCCTTGTCAACTGGTTGTGCTTAAAATATTGATCTGTGGCTCTACCTTCCTTTTCTGCTTTCCCCTCTTCTTCCTCTCTGATAACCCAGACTTTCATCAGGTCCACCTCTAAAGGTATTTTCCATGTCAAGCAAACAGTCCGATCCAAGTTTTCTTATTCGCATGCTTTGCCAGAAAGCCTGTGGGGCTCTTTCACCCCTGCAGAGGT
>KL290577.1:0-10560 GCA_000699545.1 Podiceps cristatus | reverse complement strand
GATGCAAGTGAAAGAAGAAATATTATTTTTTTTTGGTCCAAGGTGAAGCTCTACTCTGGCACATTTATCCTCAAGGCACTCCATCTCGTTTCTACCCACTGACTAGTTTAGAAGACACAGACATGATGTCGGTCAGCAGACTAGCAGTGGAAAATGTTCTGATTATACTGGTGCTATGAAAATAAAATCTTAAAGAGGCACATTTAGAAAGATGCTTTCGTAATTTCAGGGTTTGAGAGGCTTCATTATTTGGAATAGCGTGCTTGAAAAAGAACAGTATCTGTCCATGAAAAGGACATTTGTTTGTTCGTTTGTTTGAGGTGTTTTTCATGCGGTTGGTTATTGCCTGAATAGCATAGGGAGGAGAGGAAGAGATCAGTAAACGCTGGGCCTTACTGCTAGATGTGCAGTCTGTACAGAAACCTCATACACTCTCTCCCATCTGTCCAAATAAATCAGCCAGTCCAAATCACCTATTAGATGTGGCAACAACACTCAAGCAAACATCACCTGGACGCGGAAGCTGGCCATCCTAGCAGCCAGCTCCGTTACCTCCGCTCCGTCCCTGCAGCCCAGACAGCAGATCACTTGCCGGCTACGTATTTTTTCTTGCGAAGGCCTTCTCCTGCTTAACATATTAACCGGGATTTATAGGAGTGACTGCCTGGAAGACTGCTTAACGATGCTAAGAGCAGAGCTCCAAGAAACCAGTAGTTTGGTGATTACAAATACAGCAATACATGCTGAAATATGTGCTCACACTTGCTCAACCTGTAATCCAAGTTTTCTTTCTTTTTTTTTTTCCCCTCCCCATAATAAGTGGTTTAAATTTAGGAGGAATGATTCACTCAGTGAAGGTCTGTTTGCTTTATTTGTTTCTTTCTTTTTCTCTTGCACTTGGAATCCATCTTGGATGAACAGGAAGGTTGGAGGAGGGAGGCAGAATCTGGTTTTCTAAAGAAAAGCCAGCCCATTAAATGCACTGTCTTCTATAATTTTGTCGTTACTTAAGCATCTCTGTAACTTTGCAATTTCCCCCTGCAATAAACAGCAGATACAGGGCAGACACATACTCTACCACTATTGTAGAGCTACTTTTGCTCTAAACTGGGGCCAGGCCAGAAAGAGCCATTCCCATGGCCTTAAGACACACCCCAGCCCTACGCGGCCCGCTCCCACCTCGTGAGCCGACGGTAGGAGCCTCCTGCGCTGCTCTCAACCTCACCAGGCCGAGCCGTACATTGCCCTGTACGAGCCAGGCAGGAATTAACCCAAGTTCAGGCACGCTGCTTTCCCAGCCAGCAGCAGAGAGGGAGGACCAGGCTGTTCAGCCTCTGTGCTCTGCCTACCACCGAAAAAGAGCCCCGTCAGTGGCAGAAAGCCTTGACCACAGATGCGGAACTCTGGCAGGTGGCTTTTGACGCACGGGAGGTAACTGGGAAGGAGGTAGGCAGAAGAGCTGATGACATAGGAAGCTTTGGGACAGCACTGTAGGACTATTACGGCAAAACTTTGCTAAATATATCTGCAGTGCAAAGTAGGTGGGTCAGAACATACCTCCAAGAGAAATCCGTATTTGGAAGCACAGCCCAAGTGGCGAGCTATATGTTCCAAGTAGGTATAAGCACAAGCATAAGGGCTTTAAGCAAGAACACTTGAAGGATTTGGAGTTTCCCTTCCCCCTCACATATACATATTCAGACAAAGCACAAAGCAAGCCTGCCATGTAAAATACTCTTTAGGAAGCAGGCCAGAAAAATAAACAGATGCACAGAAAGGTGAACTAAGCTCCAGCCTCAAATGAAGTTATTTAGGAAGCTTGGAACCAAATCGAGACTCTGAGTGACCAGCCTACATCATCTCACCTGCGGCTGGGCTGAGGCTCAGCAACTCATCCCACATGTGACACACAAAACTGCTGAACGGCAAATGGTGAGCTGGTCACTTCCCGAAAGCACAGTACTCTCAGAGCTATATAAAGCAGAATACTAATTCCAATGTCAAGAATCCAGTAAGATGAGGACAAGAAGTAGAAAACAGAGAAGTTTTATTACAGAGATTTTTGAAAAAAATGATGTTTTTTGTCGGGCTGTGACAGAGTACTGCTGAATACACTTAGAACAGGAAATCCAGCTTCAGCTGTGGGAATGTATTGGAAGTGTTGATAAAAGCCAAAATTGCAGAACATTTTGAAATGCATAATTTAGTAGAGGACATCCAGTACAGATTCATAAAAGGAAGGTCATGCCTGACAAATCTGCTGAAATCCTTTTTATTATACGACCAAATCGTTAGGTTAGACAAGAGTGAAACAGTGGACATAAGTTATCAGGATCTCAGGAAAGCATTTGATTTTGTACCACTCAGACTGATTTACAAAGTCATAAAGCATCATGCAGGGAAAAGGAATTGAAATGGATTGAAGAACATTTTAGGGACAGGAACAAAAGCAACGCAGTGAGCGGAAGGAGTCTGAAACAGAGAGGTATAAAGGTCAGTTGGTTACTAAACGCATAAAAATGGGCTCCAAGAAGGGTAAAGCGCCAGCTCAGCTATCATTTTAGAGGCAAGAATACCTGAGTCTGGTGACAGAACGGCAGAAGAGCATTACTAGTGGTTGGTAAATTAGTAGGAAATCAGGTGCAGAAAGATGGATGAGGTAGGTTCGGCATTTGACAAAAGGACGCGAGAGGTGCTGCACCAACCTGTGGGATTCACTTGTACTAGAGCTGATGTGTGAAAGGACCTTCTGGCTGGGAATCTGCACTCATTTTAAAGAGGATTCAATAATTTTATGGTCATTAATAAAATCTGCAGCTATGCATGTTGTGGTAATGATATGGGTAATTAAATCTGAAGCTTCTGGGAATTAGCTGATAGCCTGAGAGGGTCAAAAGAAAACTCTTCTTGTACTTAATCAGAGGAATAGCTTTGCAAGCTGGATAGGTGCATTAATTGTCCAATACTGACCACTACTTGACACACAATGCTACATCAAATGCACCTCTAGATTGATCCAGCTCAACGCTCCACAAAAATTACTAAGACTTCACATAGGACACACCAACAGAAAGAGTCTTTTTGGACCTGCATGAAAGACGTTTGGTTTGCTTAGCTCCTCTCAGACAATTCCGCACAGACAAAAAGTACTTCCACTTATTCTGAGACTTTCAATGGGCTGTTGGTAACGTCTTCTGAAAACTGCCAATTATTCTCATCCCTGGCAGACTGGAGATGAGGTCTGTTGGTTGATGACAATGCAAGAAGTTTTTACCCTTGCTTTTTTTTTTTTTTTTCCTAAGAGAGTAGCAAATCTTTACAATGTCCTCATGAGCTGGGGTAAAATTCTTCACAGAAAAATGAGCCTCGGCAACATGCTACTCGGCTCAAGGTCACCTGTGATAAAGATGAGAACAGAACGTGGATCTTCTGATTCCTACTCCTGTGCCCTGAATACCAGGCTATAGTGCTGCTGCCACCACCTGTGGGGACAGCCTTTCAATCTTTAAGGCTGTCAAAACCCAGCAGCTTTTCTAAGCACTAAAATTCACTTTAAATAAACTTCATTTAAAAAAAAAAAAAAGTTACAGGAGAACAGGTGGACTCCTGTGACACTAGAATTCTTCAGTGCACAAAGAATCTTTCATCCCACTGTTCTACACGGCACCTTTAAATATTCTTCTACATAAAGGCATGATATGCAAGAGCAAAAGAATAACCGAGAAACAGTAATCCCTAACAGATCAACTGTGCTTTATCTACACAGATTTTGCTTTCATAAAAGCACAGAGGAAAAAGGGTGGGAAAAAAGAGAAGTACATTCTTATTGTTTTCTGAAGCTTAAAATAACCACAAAGTGAGAAAAATCAAAGCTGTTCCATAGAACAACTAGGGGAAAAAGTCTCACTGAGCATTTGAGAAAGACAGTAAATGGCAGAAGACAGAATTGGAGATATAGCAAGTGCTACGGTCACTATGCTTAGATCCTAAATTTGGTCTATGCTGAAACCAGTGAGAAGCATCTGCTAGAATGTATGTGCCCCATATACAATTATAGCTGTCACTGGCTGCAAAGGCTATAGCTACGGGCACTGTTACCTACTCCATTTCCACTTGCTAACTTCTCTGAAAACTTTGTTTTCAAATATAATGCAATTGAATGCGGGCAATTTCTGGAGGAAACTTGCTAACTGTGAGAGATACAGAAGGCAAAAGGATGGGAAGAATTAGAACAAATCATCTCTACTAACCACAGGCAGAGTTGCCATCAATTTATTCTCATAGCTGATTGATCATGGAGTTTTTCCGCTTGCAGAAACAAGAAGAAAATGCATTACCTACTACAGCTGGTTTTCAACTAAACAACATTTGTGCTTTGCTTTAACACAGGGTCCAGCCTGGCGGTAGGGGAAGCAGCAGGAAAGTGGCCAAAACCATAGCTAGTAAAACATTCATTTATTCCTCACATTCAGACATCTCTTACTTTCCAAAGCGTTGACATGTTCTGTAACATCTACGGGTCGTTGAGCTATTTCTCCCCGCTCCCAAAACTAACCAGGGTCTGTGCAAACCCCTTTTTCCTCAACTTATATCACCCGCTAGACCGACAATCTACAGAAAGCTCTGAAAACCCCACAAACTTCCCCCAACCAAAAAGCTTCCGAGCCACAATGCAGCTTATTTTCTGAAACCCCTTTGCACAAGCATTTTCTTGGAGCCGTTTTCCTCAGCTGAGCTCTCTACCCTTTTATGCAGTCAAATAGTCTTAAGGTATCCACTCGCTCCTGTCCAAATGGGTCAGGCACCTACCAGCTCAAAGATCGGTTCAAAAGCGATCGTCTCGGAGCAAGGTTGACTTGCCTTCAAAGCTGCAGACCACTCTGTTGTACAGCGATAACAGGATGAACAGAAACCATCTGAAGAATTATTCCAGCCCTGACTTTCATCATTTCTGAACGTGTCTTTCTGCTACTCCATCTCCATGCTACACCCTGTATTTTCAAAGACCAGGGAAGATTCTTTATAATTCACCATTCAGACTTCCAGAGAGTTTTTTTATATTTATATATTTTTATACACACACACAGAGTTTATTTTAAACCCAAATAAACAATGCAGAGTCTGATAACCTCATCCCATTCAGCCCCACCACTCAAAAAAAGAGAGGCAGCTGCTGGAGAGAAACCCAGGACCCTGCCCGTTTTACACACACGTGAAATTCAGATATGAATTAAAGTTACAATGGTTGCCAACTAAAAAAAAAAAGTCCTAAGATTTTCTGTGGTGCAGATGCTTCTTTCTCCTCTACCACCAGATGCTGTGGTACCACAACTGAGCCGGCAGCATCCTCCCAAAACATGCGTCAAGAGGCAGGGTTGTATCACCAAGGGTGGGAACTGAACCTTCCCTGTAAGTCCTGCGAGAGCACAGGCTGCTAACAAGTTCCTAACAATTGTAACTCGAAAAGATCCGTGCAGTATCTCCTGCGTACCAGTGACACTAGCAACTGGCAATAAGCTGCTGTTTTAATTTGGCCCTACGGCCCATGCTACAAGCTTCCAATTTTAAGGGCAAAGAAAAAACAAATCTTTTTAATTCACACATTACTTGCATTTAATTCACACATTACTTGCATTTTGAGTCTGAACCTTTAGGTGAGTTTCCTGGCCTTCCCTAAGGGCATGTATGCGGCTCAGAGGGATATTCAAGCCATTCAAAAGGTATACACACCAAAATCCAGAGGTGAATGAACATAAAGACTTTCCTATGCCTGCTTTTACACCTATCACACTCATCACCTTACCATTTTCCTTTGAGCTGCATAGGTAATACCTTGGAAAGTTTATCTTCCCATCTGAGAACTGAAAATTTTAACTCTAGTTACTCAACAGAAGTACTCAAGTTTGGAAATTGGACGGCCGCCAGAGGACTGGAGGATATATAAATCAACACATCAGTCCTAAAATGTAAAAGCTACTGTTTAACGCAATATGCCAAAAATAAAATGTGAGTTCCTCTAGACAGTCTGCAACAGGCAATTATCTAAAAAACAATTTTTCACAAAGTTCTGCACATTCTTGCTGACTAACAATTCTGCTGCCAAGCACAGGAGACTGTAGGATGAATTTTTTTTTTCTTTTTAGTTAGTTCTAAGAATATTACCCAAAATACTGACTTATATAAAGGGGTACTTTTCAACTTCATTTATTACTTAGATTGTTATGATCCTTTACATCCCGTTGATAATATATTGGCACGCTTATCTGTTATATAAATCTCTGTCCCCATTCACACAGGATACTATTTGTTAAGCCAGTTTAACCCCCGTTTAAATATGACTTACCATTGAAAACGCAGCTAAATTTCCATGACTGAGCTTAGTCATATAATTTAAAGGACTCCTGGAAGGCATTCAAAAGTTACAGCAATAAGACTGCTGCAAGATGCTCTAGAGAACAGAACAGGACAGCAGCCTTGGAGGGCGTTTGGAGACCATGAACTACATCTCCCCCTTAATTTCCACCTTTCTATACAAGAATCTAAACTTTTTTTGTTTGTTTGTTCGTTTTTGTTTTTTTTTTTTTTTTTTAGGATGTGAGTGCAAGCTCACTATATGCATTGGTTATGAGTTCTCTCTCATTTAGTACCCAAAACAGATGGATCTTCCTAGCTTTACTTTGTATTAAAAAACCTGATTCCCTAGCTAGAGACAGTAGAAGGGACAACATGTCCCTATAACAAGATGCCAGTTATCAAATGAGCAAGGCTTCTTTTAACAGTTATTTTAAAAGCGAAATCTTGTGGGGTAAAAAACCACCACAGCGGCCTTGGTGAGCATCATGACAGACTGTGCCTGCTACGACAGCAGTGGGGCTAAGGTATCACTCATTCAGAAAGCTCACAAAATCCTTTCAGGGTCTCAGCAAGCACACGGAGTGGGAGAAGGCATGACCGGGTATTACCTAAGCCTCTAGGAAATTACAATATTGTATTACTTGAAGTGATACAAAGTCTTCCCTCATATCTTCAAAGTAACATAAAGATTCTTTCATTGCTATTACTACAGAAATAGGGGAACAAGTAACCTGAAATAATCCCTCACCACATCAACACTGTCCCCCGCGCAGTACTACTCTTTCCGTGAAATCACCCTTCCTCTCCATCAACGCAGCGACACCTTTCAAACACCGGCCACCAACTCTATTCCAAAATCAGAAGATGATGGGTTTACATTGGCCCCTCTTGCTGGCATTGGGATGCGTGGACTACATTCACGTAAGGAGATCTACAAGAGAAGTACGACGCATATAGTGAACTACCTGCGTCGTTGGAAAGGGTTAATGACTAGAGAGTGCTGGTTGATTCCTTGCCGTTCCCACCAAGGACTTGCACAAATGGAATCATTTAAGGGTTTGAAAAAGAAATAGAGCGGGATGACTTTGACAGTCTTTTTTTAGGACCTTCTTTAGAATCCAAATCAGAAAGTAAAACAGCCATTCTCCCACTGTCCTCACATTCACATTTAGCATTTACTCGTCTTTAAGCTCCAGCTCCTGGAGTCGAATGATAGTAAGAAAAGTGAAAAAAAAAAAGGCGAGAAAAATAAAGTGAATGAATACATCTTATACCCTTAAGACAGCATCAGCTCCTTCAGTTTACCAAATCCTGGCTTAATAATAACTTTGTTGGTATATCTGATGCTGTAAATAACAAACACCAGTTAATTTCAAAAGACTGCTCATGCTTAATACTTGGGAATATAAAGTTCTTGGCAAAAAACCCCAAACTGGTCTAAAAAACTCTGTTAACCTGTCAGACAGAGTTTGGAGCCACTCTCACCCGTGACTGAGACTCATCAGTCAAGAACCAGCAAGCGGCCTTGTTGCCAAGAGCTGCACAGCAGAGGAGCTGCAGAGAGCGGGTCAAGTAAAGTAGGCTTACGGGGCGAACTAGGAACGGTGAGAGACCTGGGCAGGGGCAGAGAAGGGACACCTGATGGCCTGGACTTTCTCAGTCATAAGATGTGAAGCTGAAGCCCTGAACATGTTTCTGCCGCTTCTTCAACTGCAGGAAAAAGGCTGAGTTTCTGCAAGTAGTATTTTTACTGTAATCAGAGACCGGCTACTGGGCTAGCCTGACCGTCAGTCTGACCCAGCAGGGATATTCTGTTCTTAAATGGCCTGGGTACAGTTCCTGTACAGCCAGTCCGCAAGTCAGAGTGCGTGAATATATTGTAAAACACGGTACATCAGAAAAGACTTGCTCTACATCTACAAGGAGAAAACTGACACCATAAGTCAACATCCAGTTGGCTGGGGGAGAAGGGGGGATGACACACGCACGCATATAAATGGATTAGATCACAGCCTTGCAGTTGCTCTGAAGCAAGTTAGTAAGATTTACCTTTAATATTGTTAAAACGTTTTTATTTTTGAAATATAAGACATGAAAGTGCCCCATTTTTCACTGGCTGAAGCCAAACAAAATAGTCTGAAGTAGTTAACAGACTACAAAACTCACCACGATTTCCAGTCAGAACTATAGAGACTTGCAGAGTAACACTGTGTACTCATTAACTCCAAGTCCACAATTTGGCCAGAATTTGTTTTGCTGCATTACAGCCAAATCACTTTTTGTGTCTGTCTTCCTCCTACGTGGGATTGCCTTAGCAGAACAGGATGCCAATACTGAAAGCACTGACTGTCTCCGACTTTACCATCTTTGATTAAGAAGGCCCTTTTATTGCAGGATCACTTAGACTTTACAGATAACTGTTGCTGCATTGAGATGAAGTTACTGGCAGGAAAAGCCTAAAGCAACTCAGGGAAGAGCAACCAGAATATTAAGCCTCCCCAAGTGAGCTATTCCAGAAGCCCAACGCAATTAGAAATTATTTTCCCAATATCAACTTTTTGCTGAAAATTAGCTTGACTATTTCTTGGACTCCCCACAGCAGACACAGAAAACAGCGTATTCCTCATTTCCTTACAAGAAACGGTCACATCAGGTTTGAACAACTCTTGGCATGTAGGTGGGTTATCAAAGGTTTCACTTTCAATGTCCTTGTCCTTTCCTTCCACTGTAAAAATCCTTTCGCAACTCACCTCTCCACCCTTGTACTGCTGCATTTTCAGCTTCTCTAGCCTCACGGGATCTTGTTTCCAGTCCCGTTCCTGCCCCACATTCCCATCCCACCCTTGTTTGTCTGTCCAACCGAGCACCAGCAAGTATGTGCTACAGCTGGTCAGGAACCGCCTCTACGTTGACCAATTACTGGTATTCAAGGATGGCAAATCTGTATGCCTACTCCTATGACCACATCTTTGAGGTACCAGATATATAACAGTATCAAGAATCATATGTTTTACAGCAATGGGCAAGAAATCCTCATATTTTATCAAGGCTGATCCATACCCTGAAGGACATCCTTTCCATTTCACTTTACATCTAGCACTCTCTGTATTAGGAGTATGGGTAAATAGCAGTTACCACTTAATTTCTCTTTATCCTTTGGTACTTCTACTCTGACTCACCTTGCTTTTATTTCTAAAAGGATGTTCCAATATGTATAAACCGGCTCAGTATGTTGCATCAGCCACCAACTTATGCTTTGTATTCAGATACGTGCAAAGGTTTTTTGAGACAGAGAATTAAAAATCTAATCGATGATGTAGGCCATAAGTGCCCAAGGATGTAACAACAGACGTTTCTAGTTTATCATAAGGTCATATGTACCATTACTTCCTCCTTTCAGTTTTACAGATCTGAACAGCAACAGCATTTTGCATTTATATAAAGGCTTTCCCCCCCCCCCATCAGAAAAAAAGCAAGTTATTTTCTAACTTACTAAACAGAGCTTAAAAGTCTGAAGGAGCCTGGTAAAGGTACTGCTTTGTCATTTCCAACGTCAGTCACTTGAATGATGGAAGGTAAAGCTATTTATCATAGCATCACCAAGAAACACAAATGGCAGCAAATGAATGGTCTGACAATACAGAATTCAAGTGAAACTGAGAGTGACAAAATGTTAGGACCTCACTTTTTGCCCTGATTTACAGCATAGCGCATTCAGCAACACAGCTATGGTAAATCAACATGGTGAGGCATTTGTTTTAAGGTGGTACAGAAGTATAAAGTACATTCTGAAGAATTAATTGGGGTCTTTTTTTTTGGGTTTTGGTTTTTTTTTCCCCTGGGAAAGAGAGGCCCTGCAAAATCTTTTAGCCAAATACAGCATCCTGGTTTCAGCCAGGATGGAACTAGTTTTGTCGTCAGCAGCTCCTGTGTTTTGGATTTAGTATATGAAAAATGGTGATAGTGCGCTGATATTGTTGGCTGCTGGAAGAAGAACGAGCACTGTGAAGACTGAAGCAGGACTCAGACTCGAGGTAAGTATTTTTACCGTTGGCAAATAGAGTCACTGTTATTTAAACTGGCCAGAGAGAGTATTCCATACCAGAGACGGCATGGCCGGGGTGAGGGAGGGGCGGCCAGTGCCCCTGGCTCTGGTTCCTTGTTCAGTTCGTCATCTGTTTATGTTCCCTTATTTCCTTTTTTTTT
>KL290573.1:2708-12959 GCA_000699545.1 Podiceps cristatus | reverse complement strand
GGGGGCGGCTGGGGCAAAACCCAAGGCAAAACAAACAACAAACTTCTTTCTCATGCCTCACAGTATTTCTTTCAGGTTTCATGGTCACCTTGTGTTGTCTTTTTTCTATCTTAACTGACCCACCTTACTGCTTACACTATGACCAGGTTCTGATTCTGTGTGATCCCAGATTTTAAAATAAGAAAGAACAAACAATTCTCTTCCATCTGGCACTTCAAGAAATGGGTTTTTCTTTACAAAGATATGGCCCTTGTCATCTTAACTCCTTCAGAATCATTCATCTCAGGTATTTAATTTATGCTATTGTTCAGCTTGTCCTTTCCGATTCCGCTAAAAATTCTTCTCTGTCCAGCTACACAGCACTAAAACTGCATATCCACATATGGAGACAGAACAGAGTACTCAGAGAGTTCGTTATACCCTGAAATAAGGAAAAATGCCCACACATTTCAGAACTTCAGAGTTGCAAAGTCGAATTCCTTGCCATTTCTAAAATTTCTGAAATAAAACACCTCCCAGCATGACAACTGAGGGAAATTCTCAGTCATAGACTTTTCAAACCTCCACAATGCAAAACCTTCTTAGGAGTACCCTAGAGCTCCCTGGGCTTATCGTCATAGCCTGACTGGCCATACAGTTCACTAACAATTTAAAGAATCAGTTCTCAGCGTTTAAGTTGCCTCCATGGCAATAAATCCTGCAAGTTTATTTAAAAGGAATTGCTATTTCAAACAACATACAATATTACATAAACTCATTGAATTAAATATAAAGATTGTTCTTTTGAGAGACTGCACATGTTTTAGAGAGGTATCCTGTACTCAGTAAGGTAACCCAAGTAGAAGACATAATCTTTCCCAGACTGGTAAACACACGGAGAGTAAACCAGCTTTACTGACTGACCACCATTCTCAGACATACTTTATCAGCAAACAAAAATTAATGCAATCTGTTAAATTTTATTTCGTCTCTAAATGACATATGAAAACTCTGTAAATTTACCCTGTAAGGAGGTATCTGTTCTCAGGACATCTGGAGCTACTGTCTGAGCAATCTCTGTCTGTGCCAGACCCACAGTCTAGCAGACAGCCATGAAGATTTATTGTGGTGTTTGCACTTGACAGTGTATGAAGGGTTCAGTTTGGCAATATACTGAGTTGAATTTGCTTTCAGTTCAGACCTCATTCGTATTGCTTTATACGATGGATTTGCATTCGGGTTAAATAAAGCAGACACAGACTTGATAGCAGGACATTCCAGATTTGGAATTTCGGACACTAAGACAATGAAAAATGTCAATAAGGGAGTAAGGGAAAGAAAACAAATAGCTATCGGGTAACATTTGCTACACAGGTCAAATTACAAATACCAGGACTAATAATCAATCATTTTGTCTTCATGCGTTCCTGTACATTCCTGCAACAGCAACACAGCTCTTATAGCACGTGTAAGCAACCCTCACAAGAAGGATTACCAAACAGTATATTGCACTGATAGGGTCAATATAATTTTACAGTTTTGATATACAATGATTCCAGCCATCTCTGTAAATGGTGCGTCATAGCTGGTGTATTCTAAACCAACACTGGGAAAAAAGCCATGGCTAACACTTTTTTTGCTAATTTATGAATCCAATGTAGTATAAATTAAAGATATAAAAAACCCTTCATGGATTATTAAGTTTCCTGTTCACACCAAAGCTGGCTGGGTATTCCTGGTCATTGGCAAGTATTTAACAAAAGATGCTGTAACCGGTTCTCATGCTAACAGGCTTCTCAAGAGACTCAAACATTAGCCAGGAGGAACTGGTGGGCAGTAAATGCCATGCGAGGGGCACACTGATTCAAATGACCAAGCCATACCCCAGAGGCCCCATAACCCCCAGAGAGTTGCACATCTGCAAACTAGACCTTTGTGGCTTATATATACATGCTTGCACGTTTTACTAAATCGGGAATTTTGAATCCAATTCTAGGTTGCATTGTACTCGGGACCTACCTACTAGCTTCCACAGGAGCCACAGAACCAAAACTAGATGAAGGAGACATCAGAAAGATCAAAATAAACTGAGGACAAAAAAGATTCTTTGGTGTTTTGTTCCATACAGAAATCAAAAAGTATCAGAATGGCTTTGGGAAAGTTTTATCTTAGATTTGCAGACTAAAGAAAGGAGACAAGTAGCTAACTGTTTCTGATACTTGCTCAGAAGCCAAATTTTGCTGCAATACCATGAAATTTGGAGAAGTTACACTTCTTTCACACCATGACTGAATTTGCAGTTATTTCATTTTACTTCAAGAACAATTAATCCCATTAATCACATCAATGTTTTAGTTGAATTAGAGACTAATATTACTTCAGAGCTAGTTACAGCAAAGATATGTATTTTCAATTGTTTTTTTAGTTCTTCATCTTATGTCTTTGGAGACCTTTCTTCATATCAGCTGTCAATAATTCAGACCTTTTTTGCTATTGTAGCACATTAAAGTTTCTGATGAGTGTGCAGAACACAGGTATCCCTTGCAGAGGGCTGTCACCACCTACAAGCCAGTAGACCAGATAAATCTGGCCTGACATTAACAGATGATTTAATGCAAGTGTGCTTCAGGCATCCCTTTTTAGTACTCAGCTAAGTGTTGCAATTTTCATTGGAATGGAATGAAAATAGATCATGGCAAATTACCTCCTCTCTTCTTAACCCCACACATACTTCTCCAATCTTTCAAATAAAAATATTTAGCTATGTAGCTAAATATATTTGATTACTAAGAATTTCAAAGCCATCATTACTAGGACAAATGTTATGCTTGCTATGGGCTTTTTGTTTTTTTTGTTTTTTTTTAAAAAAAAAAAAAAAAAAAGAAAGTGTGTGCAAGATGTAGTTACAAACCTGAGACTTGAAAAGCTAAAGCCTGAAACATGAAAAAATATTGCACTCTTGGTAAAATGAAATATCTTGAAGTTTTGTAGAACTGCCATTCAAAATTTTGTGCAACCTGTCCTAACCTTTTCCCAAATTTCTCCTCTGACAACAGTCAGCATGTCTCATGTTCCCTATGGTGAAATTCTAGCTTTTACCCAGCTCTGCAAATATTATTATTATTCCTGCTTTTTGGAACAGAGCTGAAATGCATCTGTTCCTGGAGCAGAACTGGAGAGAAGCAACTACAAAGTCACTAATGGATCATATTACAGCATGCTTGCAGCATTTGGCATTATTAATCGGAGTGGAGTAGAGGCATGACATCCTCCTCTTCATCCTCACTTTTCTACTGGTAACTATACTCTTGTGAAGTGGGGCAGAGTTATTAACTTGATTTCAACAGCCACTGCATGCCTGCCTATTGAAAATAAACTGCTTGTTTATTGAATGACATCAAACCTCATGGGCACCCCAGAATGGTTAACTGATTTTTTATTTGTCATACCTATTTTCTTACAGGTAGCTGTTTATCTGCTTTGTAATGGTATAAGCAAAAAATAAATGTCGGACTTAATATGAAAAATTAGGTTGAAATTCAGCGATGGTTGCTGGTATGAAAATTACATAAGCAAAACCAAAATATTAATGAATTGATCATGTATAACTTCAGCTGATAATACAGGTGGAATAAATTGCTATCTGTCATCTCCTTCCATTACCCAGATGATTTCCTCATACCAGACTCATAACTGCTAGGTAGCCTAAGTTAGGTGAAATATCCCACTTTGCTCTAGTCTCACTTTGCTACTTGAGATACAACCTAAACCAGAGATGACTGGGAAGTTGTAAAACTGAACCTAAAACTGTTTTTTTCTTAGTATGGTGAAAAAAATACACCGAAAGCACTCATGCCAGTATACAACACTGTAAACCCGTACGTGTCCATGACCACTGCAAAGCAAGGCTAACTACAGCCTGCTTTGTTTTGTATTCACCAGACAAAATCTCAGACATTTGTAATGTTTGCACACCGAGGCTGAAAGGAATACTTATATCACTGCCAGTTCCTTCCATTTTTCTTATGTCCTATCCCTACAGATAAACTACTACTACTTTTCTTTTGACATACAGTTTTATAAAAATGAATAAGTATTGTTCTTTTCATCAAAGCATTAAGGGGAAAAAAAAAAGAAAGAAAAGGGATGAAAGTTATTTAGATATCATTTATTTTTTAACTTATTCCTATCATTCAAACTGGGTGACATGGCTTCTAAAAATTAGTGGGCTAGACATACCCTTTTGTAAATCCATCACTGTCAGTGGTCTGAACCCCCTTCTCCCCATTAAAGGCCTTAGGCAATAGGAAACACGTGCTATGTTCTCCAGATAGCTGGCAGATCAAACATCTGCCGAGAGCAGGTCTTTTAAATTACATGCAAAAGTACAATTTGAAAATTAGATGAGCTGTTCACAAAACGCCAGCATAGGGTTTCATAAATAAAATAGTGTCCTTTTAAAGTTTTTTAGCACTTGATTAGCATGTGCCTGCAAAATGCTTCTGAACTCACTCTTACTCCTTCCTGTGGAACAGACAGCGTAGGAGCAGAGCTGGCAGCGCGACGCCTGATGCTCCTGTACCACAGGAGCTGTTCTGCACCCGCCCGGCTAGAGCTGCCTGCGGCCAGGGAGAAGGAGTGGGCTCCGGGCTGACAGTCCTCAAGTATATTAAGTCCAGGTGGCAATTAGAAGTTTAACAGCAGAAAGTAAAACCGTGAAACAAAAAGCCCACTATGTATTTAATCCCGAAACACTGAAATACCCAGCTGATTGCCTTAATGAGAGGTCTTTGGGGGAAAAAAGGGTAACTGACTATTAAAGGCACTGAAGAGATGCAGACCCCTTTCTGACTGAAAGGGAAAACTGACTGCGCTGTGAGCGTGTGTGCTGGCACAGAAGGGTGAATACAACCATATCAGAAAATAGCAGGATACGATAAGGCAGAAAATATAAGTCAAACTCCATTTCTTTCCCAGGACAAAATAGAACAGTATTACATATAAGGTGAAGAGGTGATGCGACGCATAGAACAAATTAAAGCTAAAGCAGTAATTTTAAGGCCTGTATAACTTAAGTACTCAATATTCAAGGAGTTCTTAGATTTCCATGGGATGCATTCCTACTATCTCCGAAAAATCAACTCCCCAAGGGTTTTCAGCCAGCATTTTTGGTTTTTCTCCATCTCTATTTTTTGGGCTATTTCAAATATTGTTCTGATCAGGAAACAGTTGAAATAATATAATTTTCAGAATTCCATAACATTAGACATGTTTAGTCTCAGCATAATACATACGCTTCTAGTTACTGTGAGGCTGAGGCATAGCTTTCATGCTGAGGCCACTCGATTTCTCATTCCCAGAATGCTAATTTGACATTCTTGGACAATCCTATTTGATGATAAACCACAGTCAGTCAATGACATCTAACAATCCCAGAGGCAACTTGCTAGCATTCTGTGCTGTATTTGACCATATTGGGAAGTGACAGGGAGTTAAGTCAGGAAAAAAAATAATATTCCTGCTCTACTCCTTTGGATCTGTGGGGTGCATTTGACAGCCAGGATCTAATCCAGAGCATCTCAGAGCTGCCTTTCCCATCGGTGGGCCAGGGTGGGAGATTGTGGTTGAAGCGGCTCTGGATGCTACAACCTGCTCCATTCAGAAACGCCCAGATAGCTGGTACAGAGCAAGAGAAACACCCCATTCGCATTTTGTTTGGATTCCTTTGTGACTTTTGAAAGTACTAGAAGAAAATAACTGTTTTGTTTCCCCAAGAGAAGGAACCATGGACATATTTTGGGTGGTTATATGGGAACAAGGCTCCCAGCACCCACAAAGCTGTACTCCAGAAATGAGTAGAGGGAAGGTGACGATCCCGCCCATCAGGACTCCTTAGTAGAAGTGCCATTAATTCAACAGAACAGATAATAACTCCCAGTATACGGTTCTACCTACACATGAATAGAATACATTTTCCTTTGAAATAGCAGACTTTTTACAATCTTTATTGTACCAGATTAGTAGTAGACATTATACAGATTTTCTTTATTGTTACGATATGCTATTTCTAGTTAAGAAAAAACCTACAAAACTTGAAGCTACATTTCATTTGAGTAAGAGCCACAGAGTAAAGAAAATATAATGATTTACTCCAAAATAAGCTCATAAATTAAGTTCAGAGAAATCCTAGTCAATGTGACATCAAACAATGAGTTGATAAAAGAACTGTAAAATAGCTACATATAGAGTAGCTTTTAATAGCACAGCTAGAA
Source organism: Podiceps cristatus (assembly GCA_000699545.1). Taxonomy (NCBI): domain Eukaryota; kingdom Metazoa; phylum Chordata; class Aves; order Podicipediformes; family Podicipedidae; genus Podiceps; species Podiceps cristatus. The sequence goes on along the minus strand of KL290573.1, from coordinate 6,708 downwards.
TCATAGCTGGCAGAAAAGTCAGGAAAAAGCCAAACTCCTATGTATGCTTTTAAATGAACTCTCTTATGGTATACAGACTGTAAATTGGTGAGAAAATGGTCTAATAATTGCATAATTTAATCTTTCACTCATAAATAAAAAAAAATAAAAGTATTTTATTTTCAAAAGTTTCTACCAGATATCTTGGAAATACAGAAATAGAAGAAGGCTAGACAAACACTACGTAGAGCTCACAGTTCAAATGCTTGTGGGTAGCTAACTAAAGTTCACAGACCTGTATGTAATTGCTGTCTACAGGAAATACTTGTGTTTAAGAATTTTCTCCCCACTCCTTCCCCTTTGCCCTTTCACAGACTCACCATCAATGAAATCTGCTAAGAGTATTTTTCAGACGAACAGGACTTTCCCCACCCCTACGAGATGAACTAAATCTAACAGCCAGGAACTGAATCCATCAATTTCTCAGAAGCGTTATTTTAGCAAGTATTAATTGATAAAGGATATACCTTTTTACAAATAAGCTTGAAACAAAATGATTCATGCCCTAATTATTTGTCCTTGTTAAGACTCCAAATGTTTTTTTTAAACTTTTAACAAAAATAAGAGCACAAAATTTGCACTTATATTAATGTAAATTGGCAGTGACTTCAGGGGCATCAGATGAGTTAAAGAAAACAACAATTAGGTAGGGAGAAAGTTCACAAGTTGAACTAGAATTAAAATTTCTTTGAGCATTGAAACTCGGTGACCTAACACAATGTGGTTAAAATTCTGTACATTTCAGACAAAACAAATCCTTGCCATTAAAACATCTGCAAACTTTTGGTTGCTTAATTCTTAACCCAAGCTCTTCACCACAAATGCCTCAAGTTCACATCAAATACCAAAATAACAAGACAGATTTTTTGTTTTTAAAATAGACAGTAGATGTGATATCATTAAATAGCTTGACTAGTCAAACTTGAAAGCTGAGCAAACATTTTTAAAAATAACATGCAATTTTCTTTCACTCTTTTTTTTTTTTTCCTAGCTCAAGTTTGAAAGGCACTGAAGCTTTGCATTTATCAAAAATGCCTGTGTTTTCCCAGCATTCAAATGGTATACTGCAATTTACAAAGTGACTGCCATGACCATGTATTCTTTCATGTGAAAATGACACTTTTGCCTACACCAAGTATGTTTCTTTACATGGAAAGTTGTATCGTCTTCCTTCATATATGCAGACCAGGAAAATAAATACCAGTAGAATATCCTAGAAAGCTAATGAATACCAATATGCTTTAATTTTATATTATATATCCTACAATTTTTAAGCCAATTCAACTGTTTTCATAACCTAGATTCATGATTTCAGAAACTTTAAAAGCAGATATGATCTCTACTTTTCAAAATCCCAACATTCACTACAGTCTGAGAAAATTACAATGCTGTTGAGTGATATATTTCAAGCAAGTAAGATGGCTGAGGTGGCTGTGCTGATTTTACTAAACTAACTACAGACTTACAACATACTCTTTTGATTCACAACGCTCTCCTAGTGCTTCATGCTATTTTTTTTTCTGATATGCAGATTCACTCTCAACAAATCTGTATCTACAGTTTTCATACCCCTTCGAGCTTTTTTCATTTTGTGCAAACCAGATCTTTACCTATACCCAAGAAAAGCAAACCAGCTAGATAAACAGTGATTTCAGCAAGCAACAAGGAGCAGCCGGCATTTCCATTACACCTGACAAAACCCAGGGCAACAGGAAGGAACATACTAAGTTTTGGTCACAACAATACTGGTGGATCCTACCAAATTTCTCACTGCCACCTCCAATGAACACTCTATACCTTGAAGTACTCTCCAAAAAACATGACAAAACAAAAGAAAGTGCAAAACTGAAGCAGAAATATGAACCACAAGGCACAAGGTTATTCAAATCTACTGTTGCATTTCTCACCCTTTGCAATTTGACACTGACTCTCCTCCTTATGTTCATACTCTTTTTAACCCAGCATAATGCCAAAAAACTCCATGCCAAAATACATTCTTCCTTGATTAATTAAGTCCTTTAAAATTCAATATTCTGGCTATGATTATTTAAGCACTTATTATTTAGGAACACATTTTACTTTCATCTAGGACTTGTCTCTCATCTGATTTGACTGCCTATGAAATTTTTACCTTTAAATTTTCATGAATGGAATGAGGTAAAACTCTAATGTAATTCCTAAACCCAGATATTTCACCCTAAGGATCCATTTGTGATACGATCAGAATTTAAAACAAAAATTACAAGATCGCACTAGGTAAGGTTTCCTTGTTAGCTCTTGTGATGAGAGCCATATGAGAACAAACAAAGTAAACTCACACCTTTCTTCACCAACAAATGTGGAAATTATCTTTTGTAAATGTTATGACAGAAAAGAGCAATTTGTTCCATTAATTCCCATTTAAGTTACAATTAAAATGTATTTTTGAAGTATTTTACATGCTGTGCTCCTCTTGACCATTCATCTCCAATATAAATCAGCTGTGTGAAATTATAAAGTTGTAACCTTTATGTCATCTAACAAGAATTTCAAATATCAAGCTTTCAAATAGCAAATACTTCCACTTTTTTTTTTTTGTTAATATTGAGCACATCTGAATGAAATGCAAAACATTTTGAAAGTTTGAAAAGTTTGAATCATGATCTAGCCTTTGTGACCAGTTTTCCAGACCAAGTCCAAATGTTTCCCCACAGAGAATCAGTAAAATCACCTCCTTAGTGAAGCTGCAACAGGCGCCCCTTTTCATTAGCAAGGCTCTTCCTAGCCATGTATGAAGTGCCTACTTCTCTTGAACTTCATTGCTATTACTTGACATTTTATGCTCACTGGGATAGCACTGCATCAGTCTGTTGACCACTTGATGGATCATTTAAATCATCATTCACTTTGTGTGAGATATTAAAAACAAATACACAAAAATTACCCCTTAGGACAAAATTCAGACTTCTAAATCTTTTTCTCCATACTACATTGCCAACCTTTCAGTTACGTGTCCATGAATTTCAACAAAGAAGAAGGAGAAGTCACGAAAAATATAAAAAGAGAAATAAAACAGAAACCTAAACTACAGGAGATAATGTATTCAAAAAAACACATTCAAACAGATAACTTGCTTCTTAATGAACATTTATAACAGTTTGGTTGTGGAAAGACTACTGGAGGAGAGGACCTGGTAAAATATCAGTCAAGGCCAGTGGTGCTTAATTTCCACCACCTGTTGCTCAAAGGTGTTACAATACAGAGGCCCCAGTGGAATACAGGAAAAGATAAGAGTTTTGTTTTAAAAATTATTTCACATCTTAATTCACTCAGCAGTTCTAAGCAGCTATCAGCCCTGAGACAGTACTTGCCCGAAAGCGCCTGCTGGCATGCTCTCCCAGGTGCCAGCACGGCAAACGACAGCCATCAGCAGTTTTGCCTCTGCATGCAAACACGGGGCTGAATTCAGCCCCATGAAGCTGAAGCTTCACCTGCCTGTGGATCTCAAGTCCCTGCCTCCAAGTCACACCAATTCACAAAACCTGCCTCTTATTAACTAAGGATGCCTTTATCTGCGGGACAACTGAGGCTACATAAATCATACGCCATGCCTTGCAAAGGGGGCTGCATTAGTGCTGGGGTCCACCCACTGACATCTTCTCACCCAGTCAGCACCTACACATGGAGTTTGCATTCCCAACTCTCACACTGTAGGAATGGCTGAATGAATGAGTGCTGATACCTTGACTGAATAATGATTCTTTTCTGCTGCTTTATGAGTAAAATGACTGTTTAAGATTGTTACCTAACTTTGAACAAACTAGTCAGACATTTGAAGATGGAGAAATAAATCTTGTTTCGCTCTTGTTTGAGAAAGAGGCCCTGCTTACACAAGGACAAGAAGTTTTGGGTTCAGCTGAGCTTTCTCACTTACCTCAAAAGGGTGGCTCACAGGTAACTGCTGCCATTTCTTACCCGCCCC
>KL290572.1:0-27224 GCA_000699545.1 Podiceps cristatus | reverse complement strand
GCGGCAGCAGCAGCCAGAGGACGGGCTCTGGTGAGTGCCAGTGAGTTAACGTGCAGCCTCTGCTGCCACAAGCCGCAGCACGAGCCAGGGAGATACTTGTGCCAGACTCCCTGTGCTACCAGGGCCCCACGGAGAGACGGAGGCACGGCAGGTGCTGGACAGCCACCAGCAGCTTGTCCAGCCCTTGCTTTAACTGGGTTTCACTGCTGGTGCCCTGTCTGCTGGCTCTGCCATGTGCCAGAGGCAAATACATCATTTAAATTACAAACTTCTACAGTTGGGATGACCTCCTCTAATGGTTTCTCTCCTGGCTGTATGGTTCCTCTGACCTTGCTCTTTACTAACAACAGATTCAAGAGTTTAAAGAGGAGATGCATGACATAACTTACCTTAATTGTACCCTGACTGTTAGCAGCAATCAGCACGTTGGACTCCTGGAAAAAGAGAGGCACTATCAAAATCTGCCATTGCTTTTTTTTTTTTTTTTTTTCTTCTGGAAGAAGCAGCACAGAAGCAGCAGTTGTTTTTATCTTAAACGTTAGAAATATATCTAATTTCAAAGGCACTTAACTCCAATCCATTTCCAAGATGCTTTTGAGGCTAAAAGTCTTTATAAAAGTTGTATTACCTTAAAGAATTAGAAAGCAATAATCCTTAGTGCTTGTACAGAGCTTTAAATCTCCAAAGCAATTTACAAACATGAATTAATCCTCACAGTCTCCCTGTGAAGTGGGCAAATAATAATAATAATCATTTTCATCTTTTGGCAGCACATGGACAAAGGTCTCCAGCGCCCTAACTAAACCGACTAATCACCATGACAAAACCTGTCCGTCTCTGAGGCCGTGCAACCTCTCGCGCAGCCAAGAGGTTTCAGACAAGTAAAACAAAGAGGAGAAGAGACTAGAGAGCAATAGCAGATACGTCCCCTTAGGAAGGGAAGATAAACAGGGAGAGCTTGAGTCCTGCTTTATTCAGGAAGGCAGCATCTCTACCTCCTGCCAATTGATGGAGTTGCCTTTGGAGATATCCTGGTTGTCTGCAAATTAACAGGCTGCTGCATCAGTTGGGCAACCCCCAGGCAACAACTGGGTTTCTTCCGACCGCATTCCTGATGCCAGCAGTGAGTGCAGACACACCCTACCAAACCAAAATTGTCCAGAGGAAAATCCAAAGGAACGATACGATGCCAATAAACCTAAAGTAACAGCCCCGGAGATGCTGAGGCAGAACCACCGCTCCCCAACCAGTGTCCCGCATCCGTCCTTGCATGAGCAGCTGTAGCATGTGCCGCCAAACCACCTGCTGCGAGCCGTTTCCTCTAAACAGCTGATATCTTTTCTCAGACACATTTTTCAATTTCTCTTGCTGCTGCCATCCATCCCCAGACAAACTTGCTGTCATTATCCCATCGCTTAACACATGCATTTTTAATAAAGTCAGTGACTAGAATATGTCCCGCTGCAAAGGGAGCAAAAAAGCAGCTCGACCCAGCCCCAACAGGGTCACATGCTGCCTTGCCTTGAGGTTTGGGACTTCTCTCAGCCACCAGCTCTGAAACAAAGGGAGAAAAATCCTTCTCAATGCAAAACCCCACTTATCAGGTAAGAGTAGCTTTGTGGTAGACCACTGGGCTAATTGTTACAGATCGATTTGTTCACCCCTGGTACAGTCATTAGAGGATTAGTTAAGACTCCTGATAGTATCTCACGAATGATCCAAGTCAAAGCTCCTGGAAAGAAAGTATATCCTCAAAGGAAGCATATACTCCAACTCCTATTAATTTGGTGGCTAAAAGAGTCTAATCCTGTGAACTGCTCAGCTTCTAGTTAACAGCATTAAAATCAAAACCCATCAGGGGAATGCAGATATAAATGTGATTTGGGGGCTAAAACAGGGACTGGGATGCTCGATAGGATTTTGGGGGTGAAGGAGAGGCACTGGCAGCTATCTAGTCTGCAGTCCAAGAGACTTGAACTCCTGAGTACAGATGATCCGGGGTTTGAATGCTTCCTGTTTGCACTGAGAGTGATTGGGAATTCATCCTGCTGCTGCAGTCTGCTGGGGTACCACTGTAAATGAACTCTGGTTCAATGAACAGTTTTACCTGCTAAATAAAATAAAAACGCCAGAGGGTAATATACTCTCACTCCCTTGCTCTTCAGAAGTCACTGTTTTTTGGGGTTGGGTTTTGTGGTGTGTTTTTTTTTTTTCCCCACCAGGGTCTGAGCTAATCACCACTCTTGCTGCTTTCATCCACAACCATGAGACACAAACAGGAGCAGACAGCAGCAAAATTAGCACCAAATCTGTCATCGAACAAACAGTGACTTGCTTGTTAAGGCACTCTAGCACTGCTTCCCTGGCAACACAGCTAAGTAACTTGTTTTTAATCCTCTACAGAAACATTTCTCTTCCTTTCGTGTTGCCTGTAAAAACAGTCAGTATATTCAATGTGTTAAGCGCCTAAGTAAGTTGTGAAGTTGCTTAGATCTGTAGGTTTGTAACTCATGACAGCCATGAGCACGATGAACCAATCTTTTTGCCAGGACATGTCTGATGGAGTTACCACGTCCTCAGAAGACAACCACCATGACCACTTGACTGGCAGAATACCTATTTCCCCTACCGCACCGCTATGAGTATGTATGTATCTTGGGCGTGAAAAACAGATATCACCATACATTGTGGATGGACATTCTACTTTACCATAATCACTTGGTGTTTCTATTCAGGGCAAGAAGATTGAAAGGCTGGCTTTCCTCATCCCTCCCAAATCTGTTGCCTGCAGAAGCCAGAAACTCCCAAAGCAGAGGCAGGGGGTATGCTGGCAATCCACCCTGACTGAGTAGTCCTACTCTGAAGAAATCATTTATTAAAATGGCTCTTCTATGCATGCACTTTCTCATATGGGTGGTTAGCACCTGTAGCCTGTCTTAAAAAGAGAGGCAGAAATTGCCAGCTGCCTTTGCTAAAACAAGATTGAAGGAAAAAAAAGAACAAACACAACAAAAATCAAGAGGTGAGGCTTTACTGCCTGGCAAGAAACAGCATTTTTTTCCACGCGGCTGCTAATCTCAAGTATTACTGCACCCCGGTGGAAAGCCACCGACTGTGTAACCTGATGAAATGTGGCAACCTCTCCTCTGCGCATCAAGGCAGATAAGGAGCTATCGGTGGGGACGTGGCACAGTGCACTCGGGTCCCCTGCAATGAGATAACCTGGCATCTCAACAAGCCAGGGACAGCCATAAAACTGACGGGAGACAGCTTAAGAGTTTTGGTCCTGTTAAGTCAATAGGATAGAGCAAGGCTCTGGGGGTGTCAAAAGTACGCATCTTCTTGTCTCTTGGCATTACATATGAATTTAGAAAGACTAATTGACAAATGTAGGTGCATCTTGGGACTCACGTCAAGATTAATAGAGGGTGCAGGTCTAGAACTGCTCCAAGATGCTCCAGGGCTGAAGCCCTGTGCTAAGACTTATGAACAGCCTTCCACCCATGCCAACTTTTTCCTCAACTGCAGAGACAGCATTATGGGAAGTCTGAAGGACAGTTCCTTGACATTGGGAAGGACTTGACTCCACCACAAATCTTTGTTATTGGACACATATCCATGCAGAGGTAGGCATTATGCAAAATGAAGTTGTAAATCAGTCCTGATGCAAAGACAGACCAGACAGAAGCACCTCTGTCCTGAACCTGACAAATCCCCGTTCTCCTGAACATGGTACTGGATGAACACAACTGGCCCACCTACAGGAACTCAGGAGCATTTGCCCTTGGGATTTGAAGGGACTTTCATTGATTACACCAAAGAATAAATTTCTGCAGCACATTCTTGATGGCAAAGAAAAACAAAATCAAATTTAGGACCTTCCCGAGTAGATGAGATACCTGCTACATTCATCACTCGAAGGAATTATTCACCTAGTGACAGCTGGATTTTGAAGCACGCTGATTTCCTTCCCTCTAGATGAGCCTTGTATTTGGATGGCCCTGGGGAAGCAATTTGTACAGGGAAGGAAGGGAGGAGAAGGAAAAGCTGGCTGACTTCTGGTATTCGTGCAAGAGCAGCCAGCATTAAGAGAATCAGAAATGCTCTGGATGTTTTGCAAAGCTTGAGGAAACTCAGCTGAACAACTGAAAATTGTTGCAGCTGCTTCAGTGCGATAGGGAGTAAAAGACAGTTGAGGCTGTAGCTTTTTTTTTTTTTTTTTTTTTAACATCTTTGTGCAAGAAAACATCGTGGGGGGGACTAAATGAAAGTCACCCCAGACAGACAGCTGTTACAACAGCACACACATCTCCTTGGAGGGACACACACTAATATTCAAGCAGACTCAAGTCTACAGAGCAAGCGAAAGCTCCAGACAGGCCCTCTAGCAAAGCTGTAAACCCTTGCTCCCAGCAACCACAAGGCTCCTCTCCCTCATCCCTCTTCACTAATAAAGAGCCACCGCGTACCCCCACCTACAGCCACAGTGCTTCAGGAGCGAAGCACTCTCCTTGCCAGCGCGCTCGTGTGAAATCACAGCTGAGCGTTTTATCATCTTCCTTTCCTGACACAAAATAGCGAGCCTGTCCCAAAGGGGCTCAAAATAGGCAAGATGAGCCCAAATCACTCATTTTTTTTTATTCCGCCTTTAATACAATCCTTTGTGAGATCAATTCCTCCTCTGTTATCCCACACACATCAACCCTTAAAGTGAAATTCAGAAGCTGACACTGAAGGAAAAGCTGGAGCACGTCTACACAATAGGAAAAGCCTGGACACTGACTCTGAAACATCTCGGTCCCCCTGTTAGGAGTGCAACTGTGAATCAGAAGATTTGTGTGAACATAACCTACACTTTTATAATTTGTAAATGTGGTGGTTTTGCAAAACCTCCAGAAAGAGAGTCAGAGTACTTGAAGGCTGGGAACTGCAGTGGGGAGCTAACAACCATGGCTTTGACCATGTAAACCAACACATAAAAAAATACAGCAGCACTTCTCCATGCCGTTAACTTGACAAAACTAACCTTGAAATAAACTTAACTGTCTTTCCCTTAAGGCCCACACTAAGGAAGAAGGAAAGTTTGTCTAAAGGAGAAATGGCATGATATGGACTTATTTCTTACTTTTACACCCTGCCCTACTTTCTACAGGTACCAGCAATAACCCAACAGGATGAAGAAGTTGCATCTTAATAATCCTCCTAAGGAACACAACGTGTCTCCTCAGATTGTATGTGAACATGTTCATGAGTGGGCTGGAAATCCTATTTGGGACTTTTGTGGTATTATAAAGAATTACAGGCCATGAAGTTTGTGTCTCTGTTATCTCCCCTTTTCTACACAAATAAAGCATCATCGCCTCAAACTTCCAGCGCAGTCGTCACTGAGGTATGCGTGAATTTTCTAGATTTTCAGTTAGGTTTGTTCTATGGATTCACAGTTAGGATTCTTAAAGATCTTATTTTAAATTAACAACTTCTCACTTTCCCACCCCAGCAGACGTTTTTGCTAACGAATGGCTGGTTCATCAGCAATTTTCTTTCAAGCAGACAGACTCACTGCCAAGTAACCCTGAACACTTACTCAAAGGAACTGGAACCTAATTAAGCAAAGTTGTTGATACAATGGAAAAATATACTGGGTGAGAAGGCTTGCTCTCAAATGGCCATTGTCTTGTCTTATTTTTAGGCAGAACGAAAATATATAGTTGAACTAAACCTAGTGCTGTTTGTACAGAAAGCTCTTTCTTGAAATAAAGCTACATGGTCCTTACTGAAGGTGGCAACTATTACTCAGGTGCTGGCTTTTAGGACTGAAGCTGCAGACCATCTGCAAGACATATTTCACCGAAACTTTTCTGATCGACATCACGCACAAAGCTTTTTGTTTATCAAGATGTGTGAAAGCAGTTCCCCAACAGACCACCACTGCTTGACTGCTCTTCATCTTGTAATTAGCAGATTCTAATGGCTTTTCACTCTAAATCCCCCAGGATCCGGTTATTTTCTTGTTGTATGACTCGAGTCAGCTTTTGTTTTTGAAAGAAAATTACAAATTTTAACTTCGGAAACATGCTGAACCTCCAGTGTGGAAAAATCAAGAGGTTTTTAAAAGCTAAACCGCTAGATTAGATCTCCTCCCAGCAGGATAATGTGTTGCAGGTGGAATTTTATTTACTCCCCCCCTTTTTTCCCCCCCCCCATTGATGAAGGGGTGCATAGTGGGTTGGTTAAGGAGTGGTGCACAACTCACTATCTCCCTGTGTGCCAGAATTTCCTTTACATGCCATCATACTCACCTAACATTAATCCCTTCTGACCAACTTTAAAGGAATATTATCTATACTGTGAACATCAGGCCCAAGCAAAAATTAATTACTCCTTCAAACCAAGCGCTTCTTTAAAGAATGAGGTCTTACATACAAAAGACGTCATACCAAGACATTTCTGGAGCAGCAACACCCAACTCTTTAGGTTTTAAACCTGGAACAGAACCTGCACGTCTAAACCATGTCTTTTAATCCTTAGAAACTATATTTTTATCTCATTCTGAAGGTAATTCCTTTGTACACACAGAGATAAAGCCTCCTTAGGCTTATCTGTGGGGAAAAAGAAAAAAAAGACTCAATATATCTGAAAAAGGTCTCATCTGTGCTTCTTTCTAGCTCCAGCTGCAAATACACAATCTTTGGGGTATTAAAGTTTATAAATGCTACACAATTACACTCGCACAGCATAATAAAGATACTTTCTTAACACATTAACCCACAGATTTACAGGTGACAGCACTCCTTTGGCTTGCTTTCTATAGACAGACTTGCCCGCAATCATTTGCACACGCGTCTAGTTTCCTCTCACATAGGAATTCAGGGACACACTGTAAAGGGAAAAAAAGCTTTCAAACAAATTAGCGTTTTCATCATCCTACATCACGCAGAGTTTGCAGCTTCTGCACAAGATGAAGCGCGTCTCTCTAGGAAACGTGCACAGGTAGAAATTCAACATCTCCTTGAACCCCTCCCCTCGTTTTTTCTGCAATCCCAGACTTTAACCTCTGTACCAGGGATGCTTTTATCAAGTTTTCTGACACATCCACATCTGGTATTTTCTAACTGTGACTCTCAATACATGAATATATACCTCTTTTTTGCACCCTGAAGAAGCAGTCTTCTGATTTTTTAATTTTACACTTAATGCATTTTTCTACTCCTATTCAGGCCAAACTCAGCACAAGAAGATGCTGTATAACTGGAAGCTTATTTGCTATCATCTATACTCAGGTCTCCATATTCACAGCAGATGGCTGCCCAGAGGAAAGCAGTCCAAGGCCTGCTCTGATGACACACTCAAGTAAGTTGTAAGCTATCTCTCAGCCAAGTGAGAAAACACTTTTTCTTAGTATAATCTTTCTTTTCAGCATGTAGCTCTCAAGGAAAACAAGATCAACAAGGCAACTGAACAACAGGCTAGAAGAAAATAGAAGTACGCATGTGTATGGTGCTGCACACAGGCACCAATTTGCACATTTCTACACAGCCTTCTGAATTCAAGATGGAAATGGAGGCCAACGAGACTGATGTGAAGAGGGCAAAGAACGCTCTGCAAAGGCAGGAAAGCCAGCCAGCAAAGCCCACCCCTGGAACTGTTGATGTATTAGAGGCATCCGCCTCTGTAATTTAGGCATTCTGGAATAAAACTAGTTTTGATGAGCACCTAATTTATTTAGAATTCAAGATGAGAATAACTCGTCAGATGCTTATTATTCTGCAGCTACTGCAAAGCTAAGTACACAGCTCTAACAGCTGTTGCACACTCCCCATCAGGCAAGGTAGGGAGACTTATGTTAAAACCAAATTATGTTGGCATTAACCCCCACCTCATCCAAAGGGCCAGTCTTCTCCTCTATATGTGGGAAGATTGAGCTCTACTGTCCATTTATCTGTGACAAGGTCTCTAAAGGTACTTGTTCCTATGGTTGTATATCCTGGGCTTTCAGACACTCCCCATAAACAATATGCTCAAAGCCTTGAACAAAAGGGCAGCAGTATATAAATATAGCTTGCAGTAAGCCTACAAAAAAACGTATACATAAACATGTAACACATTAGCATCAATATTGCAAAATCACAGGAAATGGCTAGGCATTAGTTTAGTGAAAATAGCTTTTAGCATCTATTCTCTTAATATTTAAAGCCCCCAAATATTCGTTTGGCAATTCTACATAATGCAATGCTGTATGCCGCTTGACAACTGCACAGTCCAAGACCCACATTCCTACTGCAAATACATTTTCCTCCTTTCTCTTCTAGTGTTTGTTGCAGTTAGTCATTACATCATGCTGGAGGTGATGAATTTAATCTCTCCCTAGTCAAGGTCATGCTGTATGTGGCAAAACCAAGCCCCAGGGTGCTATCATTACTATTGCTATCACTGTTGCGTATGCCTCCCCTCCAAATGCTCATCAGAAACAAGACGTGTGATCTGAAGAAACAACCACTGGTCTGCATGAGAGTATTCAAGAAATGTGACCTAAATCCTGTAGTTTTAGATTTTGATTTTGTGCAGACCAATTGCAAGCCATCAGGGATTGGAGGATGTAAACAGAAATCAGTAGAATGTGAAAAGCCTTTTCAGATCAAGCTACCCCAAATTAAACAGACCAGTCCACCCTACAAGTGCAGCACAGCCCAGTCCTGAAGCACAGCCAGGACCACCACTCCCAACTGATGCACTGGGAAGGAACTGGTGGGAAACCCCTGAGAGATGCTAAAAGACACCCTTTCCTGTGCCTCCCAGCTCCTCGATCCTCTTTCATTTGCAACACTCTCCTTGCCCTACTGCGAAGGGCAAACTCCTATTTGTTTAACCTCTCCTTCATGTTTACTTGGTTCTCTTAGGCCTCTTTCTTTCACACTCACAATGCGTTCCCCCATCCCTCTTACCTTTTCTTTTCTTCTTCCTTCTCTTTTTTGCCAAGTCAGTGCTTTCTCTTCCAGCTCAACTATATCCAACACTCCTTGTTTGCTCAGTTCCCTCTTTCAACTATTCCTCTTCACACTTGAATCAGCAATTGCCTAGTTTGTGCAAGAACGCTTTCATCTTTCCTGGACCATCTGTTCCATATCCTTCAGGCTTTTGTATTTGTAAGATCATTGTCCCTTGCATGGCATCTTTCATTATCCCCTACTTTCAGCACTCCTTTCTTGAGTTTCAACTGCCTCTTCTACAGCACTGTGTACGTTGTCCCATCTCCAGTCTTCCTCCCTTTGTGAATACACCTTTGAAAATCCTGCTTAGAGTAGTTTCCCTTTCTTTCCAATCCTTCTGCCTCCAACATGCTAGCACCAACATGCACAACTTCCTTGGGTTCAGAAAGGGAATAGATGATTGTTAACCTTTTTTCTGGTCCCAGTATCCAGACAATCGACCAACTTTATCTGCTCCCACAGGCCGCCATCTCTTCTTGGCTCTCTGTACTTCTAGGTCCCTGAACTCATTAGTGCATTAGGATGACATACCTGCTCCTCTGGTCCCTGCCTGGGCTGTCAGCTACAGTTCATTCCCTCATCACCTCAAACATCTGCCTAGATAGAAAACAGATGATGGAAAAATACAAGGAGGCAGAAGCCTTGTGGGTAGACATGGAAACACCGTGTTATTTCATGGGAAACAAGCGCTGCTGGGCCAGGAGCTTTCAACAGGAGGCGATCCATGTCCATGGCCTGGCAGATGCACACATGCCCCAGATATCCTTTCTTTCATGCTTTTTTCTGATACACAAGAGCTAATACCACACAGCTGTTGTACCGAACTGGAACATCCTCTGAAGGTTGACAAATGGTTTCTAAGTTGGGCCAAGAGGGATTGCTGCTAGGTGACACATCTCCTGTGCTCTATGAAGTTCAGTGCACCACTGATGCTGCCAGGGGCTTCCCCGGGCCAGGCACTGAAGTTCAGTTCCTGGTGTTAAATCAGTTCCCACATAGAAATACCATAAAATAGGCCATTAGCTGGTCAAGCTCCTGCTTCCCTTCCTCTCCCAGTGCCATTAGTTTCAGTCTCTAAACAGCTGAATGATATAGGCTTAAAATTGACCCAACCACCTTGACGTTAATATTTTATATTATTAAGTCTTAGTTCTCTAATGCAAATAAATCATTTATATGTGCACATTTAATTAACAATCCAATCAGTAAAAACAACTTAGCATTCACACAGCACATTTTATCAGAGGACCCAAAGACACATTACAACATTAATTAAGTGTAACAAATGCCCTGGTGAGGTAGCTAAGTATTATCCTGCTTCGACATGTGAGGAAACCGAGGTAACATGCTCAGTGGATTTGCCCAAGGTTAATCCAGATGCTCACAATAAGGCAATGAAGAGAAAAAGGAAGGAGAAATACCACTGAGATTTAACTTTCCTAATAAATATTCCTTCTCTGAACTACAGTATTTACTTATCTGCTGATGAGAAATCCGTTCCAGCTGCCTTCCTCTCCCAAACAGACTAGGTGCCCAAACCACTATCATGCATGCTGAAGATCAACCCTAAACCACAACAGCCTGCCAGCTGAGGCTGAACAGACTGGGTCCAACACGACACCCAGCCAAGGGTTCTGAAGAACATTTAAAGACCTTTCCCACCCCACAGTTTACACCTACGTGCACATCTAAGTTCACAGGATGCAAGACACTTACCTGGCAGTCATAGGTCCTAGACCTACATCAGTGTCTGATGTTTCCCCACACGCTCCTACTACTCATCCAACCCTTGGGGAGTTTCACACCAGGCTCCCTCACCAGAGAGCATGGGAGAGAAGCAAGAAAATCCTCAATGACGCTAACTCTGCTCGCAACACGCTGAACAGTTATGAATTTGGGAAAAAATCAGGTGCCAGTATCCTTACTCTTCTCCAAACTAACACTTTAACCAGTCTTTCAGGCCACGCAGAGCCCATCCCACCATCTCCCCCCCTCTCTTCCCACACCCAGGACACGAGGCTCACAGTGGTCCCAGACAAGGGTGGTACCCACATAACCA
Organism: Podiceps cristatus; assembly: GCA_000699545.1. Classification (NCBI taxonomy): domain Eukaryota; kingdom Metazoa; phylum Chordata; class Aves; order Podicipediformes; family Podicipedidae; genus Podiceps; species Podiceps cristatus. Next base: position 16,178 of record KL290572.1, on the reverse strand, counting down.
TGGCAGCTCTGGTTGAGGACATGCTCCTCTGTGCCCTCAACCTAAACAGTTCTAGATCGAGTAGTTTTGTTTGCTTATTCCTTTTGGTAGAGAAAATCACTGGTTCCTGGGACTAAGGCCATAGCTGACAGCCAAACTGATTTGCCCAAAGTATCAGGGGTAGTTTTGTTGATAGCGCCTGGCAGCCATCTAGAATTCAGTCCAGCAGTCCATCCTGGGCAAGTCCAGCCTTGCTTTTACCAAAGCTAATGAATTCTGCTCTGCATGCAAATGACATGTTGTGGAAATGCTTTAGGTTTCCCCATTATCATGTGATGAAACATTTCAGACCCAGATGATGCCTACTGTCGGTCCCTTTAACCCAAGTGCATGCCCCTCAGACAAGCTGTCTAGATTTTCAGAAGCTCATCTCCTCAACATCTTTGGCAACTGGATCTCTACGATTAAGGGACCTGAGTATTGATATAAGTCTCTCATGATGGCAGGATGCAGAACCTTCTTTCTCCAAGCTGAATGACGTACAAAGCGCTGCTTACATGAGAGTAATCAGTCACCGGTTCCTCCACCACTCCCAGTCTGAAACAGGGCATGCAGAAGATTAAATAATACAGATTTCACCTACTTAAAGCAAGAGAGAGAAAGGCTTGGCTAATATTAAGGTATTAAAGCTACCATAAGCTTAAGACAGGGTGGTTGAAGCCCTGTTTTAGGTCTTGCATCTGAGAACTGGTGGGAACACATGGTGGCCAGCGCTAGTGGGACAGGCTGGAACAAAAAAACCTTACTAGACCCCTTGCATGACACTGTCCCCTCAAAACAAACATGGAAGAACAATTAATGCACTGCAACCACTGATGGCGGCAATCAATACACGAGAATGGGTTAATGATAGGAGATGTCAGGAATGACGAAGGGAGCCAAGCTGAGTCAGGTCAGCGAGAGGGGAATACTTTGGCAGGAACTCATGAAATGGCCGATGGACTGAGGAAATCAATATATTTAAAACTGATAATGAATTCATACTCTGCTACTGTTCATTTTATACCATTTGGCTGTCAACTCTTTGGGGCAGGAAGCAGTCACTCGCTGTCTGCTCGGACAATACCTAGTAAATTGGATCTCGTGCCAATTGTAGCCTCTTTGCACTGTCCTAATGAAAATCACCTCCACCTCTGGCCTGACAGAGATGGGGAAAAAAGGTCACACCAAAGCAATCTGAATTCTGACATTTAATTTGTACGCTTTAACTGCAATAACATCCCCCTTGTACATACCCATCCATTTTTAAGTGGGATCCCACCACCAAACCAAACCCAAACCCTGATACTACAGTGTCCCAAACCAACCAACTTTTAAAGTTCTGGACAAATGTTAAAATCCTGACCATTTCATTAATGGGTCTTGGAATAACGTCACAGGGGGACTCAAGTGCTCAGTATCCTCAAAACACATTAACTATTCTGAATGTTTTGCTCCTGCCAGCTGGAAAAGAAGGATGACAGTTTCAGTGCATCTGCAAGCCTTCTAATTGCGTTACTGGATGGGCCAGAAGTCTGGCAGCCATGGAAATCAAAGCCTTCATTTCTCTTTAAGCCAGGAATAGTATATTTAATAGCAACAAGAGTCATGGGTCTAAGTGTCAGTGCTGATGATGCTGTCGGGGGCAGGGGGATAACAACAGCATACGTAAGATGCTGCATCTCCAGCTGAGGCGGCAGGCAGGGCGCGTGGGGGATTACACATCTGTGTGGCCAGCAGAGCTACAGGCAAGGCAAGGGGATGTGAGGCGCAGCAGGAGAGCAGAAGTATCTCATCCCTGGAGGCTGCTTCCACCCAAAGGGATGCAGCTGCTTGATGGTAAGAACGGAAGAAAGAAGGGTACCTGTCTGCAAGGTGGTCCAGCTTATAGCTGCATAAGCACTACAGAAAATGTGTTTTTTTCTTTTTTCTTATGTTTTCTGTGCAACACATATACGTGAGGGACAGAATTGAAATCACTAGGACCTAGTGAGATAAAAGAAGGGATAAATTGTTTCTTGCAGAGAAAAATCAAGGCACAAACATTAACATCAGCATGTGTATAAGCTTCATGAAATTACACCTATACTAATGCTATTTATAACATACACCGATTTGGGAAAGAGGACTTTGATTTAAGGAATGGAAGCTTAATTAAGGTAAAACAAAAGTTTCCATTAATCTTGAAAGAATTCACATCCTGCTGCTTTCCTTAAGCATCCAATTCAGCTAATGTTGTAACAGGATCAAACGCAGCGCCATGGACCTGACACCTCCTGCAATGCAGACAAGGCTGTACTGAGCCACAGGGCCTTCTCTAGTCTTGAGAAATGGGAAACTCTCTCTCCTTGAAATACTGTTTCAAGAATGCCCCGAGTGCAGTGGGCAAATATTTTCACTAGCTAGGGCATGGGGGAAAATTATGAAGGAGAAGAGATGCTGGTAAACTTGAGATTGGCAATGAAAAATGGCTAGAGGCTACCCTCGCAGCAGGAGGTTCGGATGATATCCAAAACTGCGTTTAATGTCACAAGCACAAGTTTACTCGAGTAGTACCTAGGTAAAACTCCAGTTATACTTAAATCTTCTCCCTGCACATATTAAAGTCATAGGGTTAAAAAAAGTTTCCTGTCTTCTGTTGCTGTGGTACAGGGTAAGCACAGGAAAGGACAGGGCTGTGGAGATGGCTGACCTCCCCAGCCAACAGAACCATTTCCTCTTCACCTGCAGCTGAGAAGGGGGTCAGAGCTGGGCTGGCTCACGGGCACTGCTGTCTCCGTAAATCCTTATCACACAATCATAGAATCCCTTGGTTGGAAGGGACCTTTAAGGTCACTGAGTCCAACCGTGCCTGACCACCACTAAACCATGGCCCTAAGCACCTCATCTACCATCTTTTAAATCCCTCCAGGGATGGTGACTCCACCACCTCCCTGGGCAGCCTGTCCCAGGGCCTGACAACCCTTCAGTAAAGAAATGTTTCCTAATATCCAATCTAAACCTCCCCTGGTGTAATTTGAGGCCATGAAGTTATGACAGTACACAAAAGGGAGCTGAAATGGACTTCGAACTGGGTCATGTCCGCATGGCTGTTGGGAAGAGAGCGATCTTTCATTTGTAAACTGAAGGAGATGCTGGAATCCCTGAAAGAAGGAAGCCCACAAGCCATTTTTGCAGGTCAGTTTTCAAAGTAAAGCCACACTGCAAAATAGCAACTTTGATTACCAAATTGTATGGCTGGTATTGAAAAAGACAGTACAGTAAATTAAATTTTAGTAAGACCTGACCGTACATAAAAGGTGAAGAACTTCATTAAACAAAAGCATACAGAGTATAGATGATATACGTATGAGGTTGCTTCTCTAATATCCTACTACTGATGTTTTCTCCATTGTGTTTATCTGGGAGGAGAAGGGAGTGGGAAGAGAAGACAGCTATGCCTCAGGTATTAAGAATGAGAAGAGTACAGCTTTATAGCTTTAGTACGATAAATGCAAAGCATGACATCTTCCCTACTTCGTTCTGCAGAATGAACTATTCAAAAGATAATAATGAACTTTGCATCATCTGAAGGACTCAATTGTGCTCTGCTGCCTGCTTCCCTGATCCCATCCATCTAAAACACTCCCGAATCCAGAAGGATGAGCGAAACCGGCAACAAAAATGCATCTGAGAAATCAGAAATCACTGGGTCATTCAGCTGTTGAAAAGCATTTTAGATTTAAAAACAAAGGATGTAAAAAAATCCCAAACCTACCCCACCAAGGACTGAGATTAAAGTCTGATGAAAAACATAGGATGCCTTTAGGTAAGTTCATTGATTTTGAGAGAGGAAAAAAAAATCCAAACTGTACGCACAATTCTTACAACTAGGGAGAAATTCCCTATTCTTTCATTCACCTTCCACTTTCCCTCTCCTCACCTCGCTCATTCACCTCACCACAATTCTCCCTCCCCTAAGGAACATCAGGAGGTAGCCCCTGAATTCTAACTGCATTTGCTATTCTACTAAATCCCATGGATTTACATGGGCAAAATTAGCAGGACTCACCTATCAGGCTTTCTCCACAATACTAGATGAGAACTCACCTGAAGCTCTAGATGGGCTTTCTTTTGTTTACGGCCTTTAAATAATTCAGAGAGAGTAGTTGTCAAGCTGAATCTGCAAAGCTCCCTTGACTTTGGACTTACACTATTAGTCTGCCTGCCTATTGTTTATAAAGACAAAAGGGAAAACGTTACGGGATCGTATGCCTGCACGGGAGGGGAGTCAAGGACTAGAACAACAAGGGCTGTCAGGACAGAAGTAATAAAAAAACATGGGAAAGCAAAAATATGCAATAGGTGAAATACAGCTGTACCAGCAAAGCAGCAAGAACAAGTTGCCAGTTTGGTCGTGCTCTAAATAAACAGCGCTAGCAGTTTCTTGTGGAATATGATGTCATTCTTTAAAAAGGAAAACCCCAAATGCAAATGGTAACTTTAATTAGCAATTAAAAGTACAACTTCCCAGCTATACAGCTGCAACCACCTCTCCCAGATCTGTCTCACTTCTGCAAACCAGTGACAGTCATTAGGCAGTGAGCCAGTACTTAATAATCACCCCAAACCTCGGAGAGAGCAATTTCATCCTTTCTCCTCCCCCCCCTCCATTTTTCTGGGCTCTTTGGACAGACAAAAGATTTGCTAGGTCCTGCCTGAGGACACTGGCAAACCAGAGGTGATGGCCCTGCCATCCCAGGGAGCTCACACACTCCAAGGTGCCTTTGAAACTTTTTTTAAATGATTCTGAGACATGCACGGCTTTGATGGGGTTTTGCACAGTCATTTTCAATCAAAGCTGCAAACCTGGCTTACAGTGAATGACACTTTCTTGAAGCAGCAAGAAGAATTGAGAACCTCAGGATGTACAGCCCTGCTCCACCCATGCACATCTCTTCAACCAGAATGCAATCACCTCCACAGGCAGTTTGCTAAACCTAACGAGGACTTTAAAAAAACCCAAAAGGCATTTTAATACAAAAACCAATAACTGTGATTACAGTCTTGTTTTAAACTAACCAGCTGGATTAAGTCTTGCAATTATACTTAGCTCTGGATGCTGCAGAGAAAACTGTGCCCAAGGGCTGTCCCACATGGTGGGACATCTTGGCTGGGCAGCAGAGTCGCTGCCGAGGATGCTGCAGGAGCTGTCTCGGCGCATTACGGAATAATACACATGTATGGAGGGGAACGATCCGGTTTAGTCATCTCTCCTAAAACAGACAGAGACCTCTACATTGCTCTAGGAAGACTGCAACAGTGGACAAAACATATTTATTTTGCCCATGACTGGTCCCAACTGGTCCCAGCAGCTTCCAGTCCTACAAAATTTCAAGAGTGAAACAGCCTTTTATTACACTGTCTTTTATCCTGGGCTTCTGACCGTATCAAATCCTAAATGAAAGACGAGGTACCGCATGCAAATAAGCTGAAGAGGATTCATATAATAGGAAAATATCATTAAGTGGACAAGTTCAACTCAGAAGGTCAAAAATCATTCTAGCCAGAAGAAAGAGATGCTGCATGGGGCACACACGTGTGCCCAACGGCTTTAAACACGGAACTGAAGGCTCCTTTCTCACTTGCTCGGTGACTGCCAGCTAACAGCAGGGTCTGAAGCTGCAGTGCTGTGAATAAGTCCCTAAATCTCCTGGCCTTGAATATGCTCCTAAACTTCAGGGACCAGCTTGCACAGTGTGCTGCCTGCCAGCATCCCTACAGCAAGACCATTAAACAGCAAGCTGCCTTTTTTGCCTTTTTTTTTTTTTTTAAAAAAAAATTAATAAAAAAATGTATGTGCATCTGAAATAAGTACTGCCAGCTCCCAAATGTTACCGGTCACAACCCACTCTCAGGCAGGAGTCCTGAAATGAATTGAGGGGCTGTCAAGCTCATGCGTCACAGCCTGGAAATCCTTGAATTAGACGCTTCCCTCCATGCTCTCTCCTTGGCCCTCCGAAAGGGGGAAAACCAGATGACATCATTATTCCATTCTAGGCTGTAACTGGAGATTTAGGACAACCTGATGGCTCTACACACTCCCTGCTGAAAAACATGAGATTAAAAAAAATATTAATTCTTAAAAGCATGGTTTCGCTGTTAACACCGCTGCACTGGCAGTGTGCCGCCGGGGCTGGTGGCAGCAAGGGGAGTGGTGGATCGTGCTGTGGCTTTGCCGGACATGGTGCCCGAAGGGCTCAGGTAGCTGAAGCCTGAGCTGTTCTCCTCTGGGTTCCCAAAGGGGAAACAAAGCTGCATTAAGGTACTTAATTTTCCATCCTGGCCACTCCACAAACACAGCAGTTAATGGCAGGCCATCAGAGGCTTTTGCAGGTGGAGTGAGCCCTTTTTCTTATTGCATGCCAAGACTTCTAGCTAATATACTGCGCAGATTTAACCCATTCCATACCACACCTCCTAACAACTTCATTCAAAAAAACCCAAAACCCAAACCTAACCACCAAACCAGAAAGTGTTTTAGTTTCTAATGAGCCAGTAAATGAGGAAAAAGTGTCCTTCATACGATGTACTCACAAGCAGCTCTCACACGCTCACGATTTCTCAGCACTGTGAGACCAAAAAAGGCTTTCAATAAAGTGGGATCTGGGTAATGTTCTACATCACTGTTTAAGGACAATTCAATCATCTTTGTTCTGGATTAAGTCTTGCTCCAGATTAATCTTAACAGAGCAATGAATAGGAAATCCACGTCCCAGGCAGTAGGAAAGATTTTTATCTTTAAACTCAATTCACAAATAAAATCATCTCTCTTACAATGGATGATTCTGCTACTGTTCAAGTTATTTTCACACAGTGGGACTAAAAAAATTATCTCTAGATATTTCAAATTGAAATGACTGTTTTTAATGCTCCCTCTCATTTTGAATGTATGCAAAGACTAACAATACTGTATCAAAAAGAAGAGCTCAACAATCAAGAAATCCATTAAGCTAGCAATGACACTAATAGCAAAAAGGAAGTTTAAAAAGACTCAAGTATATAAAGAAAAAAAAAGTCATGTCATTTTCCTACTGAGATTATAGGAGTGAACAAAACCCCTTGTGTTGCAACACAGTACCTCTGATTTTATAATATCTTTCAGCTACATAAATATTGGAATACAAACACAAGCTCTGCTGACAAAGGGTGAGGGAAGACAAACACACACTTCTGGCATTTGATTTTTCTAGCTCATCTGCTTCATCCTCCCCCAGTTCCAGCTATTCTTTCTGAAGAGATGCTGCTGTTGACTCACCTATCAACAGACACCGGAGAGGGGGAGCGTGCGGCAGGTACCCCCTGCTCTTCTTTTGGCCTGACAGTGCCTCAAATGTTTCAGAGCAGAGATGGTGAGAAACACAGGACAAAGTGCAGTGGATATTAAAAAAAAAAAAAAAAAAACAAACAACCACAAACCAAAACCATAAACAAAAAAAAACCCCAAAACCACCACAAACAAAACAAAACTGTCCTCTACCAGGACATCTACTACCCTAGCTACAGTTTCCAAGGAAGAAATAAGTGATATTATAAGAAAAGACCCTCTACAAAAAGCCACACATGGCATATACACAGTATGAGTTTGTCAGGTAAGGAAAGGCAGAGACGATGGGGCTTGGCGTGTGTCTGATTCATTACTTCATTAACTTCTGTTTGTAGTGAGCTGGGTTCAAATTCCACATTGATATGTTATCTGAAATTAATACAGAAGCCCCAGCCTGGCTGAGAATACACTTGTCTGCGTCAAACTTACCTCAAACCTGTTCCAAAAGGAAAACAATGGAAACTTTAAGAATTTGTACAAAAATGAGTTTTCGTAGCTGCCTCTCCCCTCACCTCATCAGAACGGGTAATTCCCGAGGTTCACAAAGGCCAAAGACAGTGACTGTGGTGGGCTTATGCGGAGACTGTCCTTGTCCCCACTTCCATGCTCAGGTAGCTCTGCTCTTGGGGGAAAACCAAGGAGCCTTACGACAGGAATAAGAGGGATGGCTGCAGAAGATGGCCAAGAGGTGTGGGGCAGGTCCGAGTTCACATTCGGGGATACGTTGGGAAAGCAGCGGCCAAATTGCATCCCTTCACCCTGTAACCGCACATTTGGCCAAAAACATTCATCCAAAAGAAATCCATAAAGCGGTATTTTTCTTATACAAACATCTAAGCATCAGCAGAATGATTTCTTCAGTGTGGATCTTTTGTTTATTTTTGGCACAGTAAATACATATATTCTTAAGTTTTGAAACAAAGAAAACTCACAAGCTCCCAATACAGGCTGCTGCCTGCTATAACTCTAGAAGAAAAGTTTCACAAGCTTCTAACTTTTGTGTCACACAGAAATTTTTGCACATCTCCTAAAAATTTGAATTTCTTCTTTTGCATTGTTGAGTCAAGCGTGAACCTAATGAAAACAGAAAGCCAACAGCGAGATGAATCCTTTTGTACTAAATAAGGACATTTCTATTTCACTTCCAACTTTTTTTTTTTTTTTTTTTTTTAATTCTTGCTGGCCCAAATTTATCCTTTCAAACACTGGAGCTAACATGCAAGTTGTGAAGCAAGACACACACAGAAGCATTATTAACCTCCTATTTTAATCAAGGATATTTCTCTCTAAACCAGTCAAGACTTCCCCCAAGCACATACTCCCCAGACTAGACAGGCTTGCTGTTATTTTGTGGTCGGAAGAAACTTGGTCAGAGCAGTCTGCTTTGTAGAAGGTCTGTTTTGGAAAAAAAAAAGGCAACGAGGTCTCAACTGATCAACCTAGAAACTAGGAAATAAGAAATCACGTATGCCTGATTTACACTGGGAGACTTGGCCAGCGACGCTGAGCCTCTGCCAGCACAGGTAGTGAGGAGGGAGGCAGCTTCTCCTCCTCCTGCAGCTAATTTATGGGCTATCTGCAGATTACAGGTAAAAGGAACTTTTTTTTATTTAATGGATCTGAACCAATTTTTTTTCCCAGTATATGTAATATTGCTTATCTTCCCTCCAGTATCTCTCATTATTATAGGTAAATGGGAAACAATGCACTGTCTCATCTGCCAGCTCCCCAGGCTGCCCCGGCTATAACAGCTCTGCTTAACTTAATATTCACTTCAGACACACTAAAGCAAAACTAGAAAATCCAGTACTGCACCAAACAGCTCACTTCTCTACAGCTTTGGCAACCAGATAAGAGTTTCGAAGTGATTATGATATACAATAACATGTAAGAGAAGTAATTGTTTGAAGCAGCACTTCCCTCGGAGAATTCAAAACAGCTCGTGTAAGGGTGAATGCAACTCCATTCAGCTGCACAACCCCGAATTTAACATTATCATTTCTGTCTAAAACGTACTCATTAAATTACTAAACAATTTTCCTGCCTTACTGGCTTTCCCTTCTTTAGAAAGGACTGATTATTATAACTCTGTGTGTATCCTATATAAAATAATTACATATCCTAATTACATATCCAGGTAGTTTCAATTTAGACACACGACTGCTTTCAAAGGAGTGACTGTTTTCACTCTGCGCACATAGCTAGCTCATCCAGCGTTAGCTAGAATGAAATCAGAACACTACCAAAAGGAAACTAAGTCTTAAATAGGTTAAAAGGATACAAATCCATGTTGTGTAAAAAAAAAAAGTCTGAGCAGTTGTTTTTACAAGGAGTGTCCTAAATCCTTATTTATTTTCTTGCTTTACTAACATGCAACATAATTGGCATTCCGCTGTTCACAAGTTACTGGGTTTCAAAACACTTTGGGGTTTTGTTACTGGTAACAGAAGAGCAGAAAGCATATGAAAACCTTCAGAACAGTCGCCCAAAGCCAAGTAGTAACTACATTAATGCAGAGACCTACATAAAGTAAAGCTTCTGCAGAGAAAACCACCTGTGCATAAATGCTTCTACTTCCATCTCACCCAGAGGTTAAATTACCTGATCAAAATCTTGTGCTGGAAAGAAAAAAAAAAAAAAAAAAAAAACCACAAAACCCCAGTTCATTTTTTTTCCACTTCATTTAGACTCTGTAAAACATTAAATGCTGCTATTAAAATTGCTTAATTAGGAGCACTAGAGCAAAAGGCTGATGTAGCTCATGAGCTGCGACTACTGAATGGTGGTGGCCTGGCAGGCCTTGCCATCGGTAGGTGCACTGAAGAAGAGGTGGGGGGGGGAAGAAAAAAAGACAAGATTGAGGTTGCTTTGACTGTAATTGAAGCAGAGTCACTTGTCAGAAGTGGGTTTATAGCCTTGTTACCTTCAAACAGCAGTGACAGCAGACCACCAGCAGCGAGGGTTTCAATCCCCCTCGGTGTGGGAATACTGCTGCCGCATTGAAGACGACTTCAAAGGCGGTGGTTAGCCCAACGCCAATGGCGTTTCAAAACCTACTTCACTCTCGCTTTGCTCTTGCCAGCCTGAAACCAGTCCTCCTGTAGAACTGACTAAGTGTTGAAAAACGCAGCTTTACCCCTGCAGCTCCTATCTTAAATGACCCCCTTCATCTGCTTCGTAGAACACTGAACACTGCCCGACTTTCTGAGATGAGCTCCGAGCGTTCAGACCTCATTTCACCGGCACTTTGTGCAAACCAGAGACTTCAGTCGATAGACAGAACTTCAAAAAAAAAAAGCACCAGCAGGAACCTAGCAGTGGAAAGGACAGCAAAGGCCACTCACATAGAAGATGCTCTGACTTAGAGGAGATGGGCTTTGGCTGGAGCTTGACGTCAAGCAATAGGTGCTGGCTCAGTACCTACAAGACTTGCATGGCTCCTACAGTGACTTACTGCTTTCAGGGGACTCTGCTCCAGGACACCATGCTATATGTAATATACATTATAAAAGCCCCAGAAAATACTAGGGATGAGCCTTCCTATCCAAAGACTAAGAGTTGTGGGGGAAGAGAGAGCACTCCTGCCACCTCTAATCCCTAGGGCAAGAGAGTGAAATGCCCGCGAGACAAAGGCACAACACTAAGAACAAACATGGGAAGAGAGCAGCTTACAACTCACGATAAGTAGGCTTCCAGGCATCATCTGAAAAAACCCCAAACCTTACACCAGCCTAATCAATTATTTAATCAGCATCTCCAGAAGCCAGCAGGATACGTATCAGGTTTCAGACAAAGGGGCCCAACGGCAGCACTGCAGAAGTTGGGTCGGAAGGGAAAACAGTTGTACAATTTAATTCCAAAAGCAAATGCTCTCCGAATACAAATCTGCTCTTTCTCTCTCTCCAACTCAATATAAACTATAAGGGTGACCCTGGGTATCACCCCAATACCAATAATTTTCTATTAAGTTGTACTGTTTGGCACACAGCTTATCCAAGGGCCACACAATACATACTGCTGCACTTTGGCTTGTACCTTGTAACGTTACAGTTCAGTAGGGAGTTGGGGATGGAGTCAGGAATGAAGTCCAGGTTCCAGGTGAATTCCTGACTCGGGTTCATCTGTTATAAAACTCATATTTGAATAAAGAATTGATGGGTACTAAAGCAGCAGAGTCCCAACAGGAGAGAAACATCCACTTACAAGATTAATGACAGCTGCACAGAGACTTCTTCATGTTCCCAGTTCACAGCCTGTATCATCCCAATGCAATCACAAATTGTATTGCTATGCTCTCAGTTTTTAAAGCCTAGGAAACAACGAGAGCCTGCTCGGACCTCTGCTTGCGCTGGCAATGAACTGCAATCCATTATCTGTACAGCTGCACCATCGGGATCAGCTACCGGAACTGTAATGTCAACAGCACTCAAGAGTTATGTTGACCACTATGTCATTCACTTGCTGTAGGAAAGAGATGACTTTAATAAGGAGGACCTCAGTCCCAGCTACAGCATGCTGTCTACATCTCTTGGCATAAGAAGAGACACACTGGCAAGCAAATATCAGCTGTAGAAGTCTGAAAGAGTAAATGATGCCTTTATTCAAGAAACATGTGTGACTTTGATCTGACTTCACTTCAAAAAAAAAAAAAAAAAAAAAAAATCAACCCTATGGCAATTTCCTGCAATTATGCGGGGAAAAAAAATATATGCCTCACCTTGCAGAAGGAAAGAGAAATTGAGTTTGCAAATGTAAACTTAAAACCAACAAAGAAGAAAAACCCGAGCCACCTACATTTCTTGGAGAAGTTATTCTTAAAATAGAAGCTAGAATGATATCGGAGTGCTGCAATACCACAGGGGACCTGAACTTGCAGAGCTGAACAAAAGCGACAGACTCATCGCCGGTTCGCAGCGGCGGCACAGCCAGCTGCTCTGCCTCTAGAAAAGAAAGTTAACATCAGCGCTCATGTACCGGCTACCTGCTGCCGTGCCACCTTGAGCCCTGCACAGCAAAATAAATGTGCCACCTTGAGCCCTGCACAGCAAAATAAGCGGTGCAGTACACTTTTTTCCTCCGCAAACGCACCAGAGTGGAGGAGCACAGCAGAGGTTGGGGTTATCAGGGAATTGCCTGGCCTCAGTGGCAGCAGCAGTGCAGTCTGGCAAGTGACTGCCCTCACCGTGAGGAAGCTCAGAGGGTGTCCTGCAACCGGGGAGAGGCAATAAGGAAAGAACATCTAACGACATTCTTCTTCTTCTACAGAAGACTCAAAATTAAACACTTTCTCCTAAAGCCTGTCATTTGCATAATCACATTATCAAGATGGCCCTTCATGTGGACCAAAGTGTCAACACACTGAGATTTCAATATAATGCATGAACTGTTAATAATAAGAGTATGAATTTTTTTCCCCACAAAGTTCTCTGCAGTTGGACTCCAAGGGTTGTGATGAGGAGTAAAATATTGCTAGTCACCTGAGTATTTTTTAATTAATTCTCCTTAGCCACAGAAAAAATAGAGCCCAAAATGAGCATTTGGAGAGATAGGTATGAAAGTATATCAGCATGTTCAACACAAAGCAGCATACATACTGCACTCCTGACATCTTATCTGCAAAGCAGAAATTATTCTGCATATGAAAAAAGTTTTCAAGCAGCAAATAAAAATATATACAGTGTGTGTTTGGTATACATAAGTCGTATCTTAAGACGGGGGTGGGGGTGGGATCCAGCATGTATTATTATGTATCTTTTGATATTCTGGGTTCCACTTCTTTTTAACGAAGATTTGATGTAATGAGTAAGGGATGAATAGACATGAACAAGGTAGGATGGAAGAGAAAAATATATTTACTACCTAAGGAAAGGGCAAAGCAGCAGTGCAATAAAAGTCAAAGAAAACTTCTTGTTGAAAGCATTGCTGAAGGCCAGAGAGCAGAGGGCATGTCAAGAGGAGGGGGAAGCCATCACACAGACAGCTGCGAGCTTCACAGCACGCGTGCTCGGGGCTTAGACAGCTTCCACAGGAGGGAGGAAAACCTTTCCAGCTTTTTCAAGAGAGGAAAAGAATCCAGTAGAATAAATTCGATCAAAAGTCACATCTCCTTGCTTTTTTTAAAAGCTGATCATTCTCAGCCTCCCGTAAACTGCTGCGCATGCCAGTCACAAGAGAGAAGATGAAGGCCACTGCATTTCTAGGATGAAGGAGTAGTGTGGCATCGCACTGGAGAATAAACTGCAGGGATACTGGTTTGGGAGATGCCACCCACAAATGCTACGGGCCAGCCCTGATCTAGAAAAGAAAGGATGAGTCAGAAAACAGCAGGCATCCTCCCTGCGGTTGGAGCTACTCATGCCGCTGCCCTGCCAGCGGCTGGTATCAGAGGCGGGCAAGGGATGGCTTGGGTCTGATTACTGCAGGCAGGCAGTTCTCTCGTAAGCTTTAGATTAATGCCTAGGTGTATCTTCACCCACATCTGAACCACTAGTTGAGGATGCTGCAAAAATAAAACACCACCGAGCTGAAGCTTGGAGTCGAAATTCTCACCAATTTTGAGGCTTCAAAATTTCAGCAGCAAAGCAGAAAGAAAATTATCAAGTCTTACACTTGTTCCCCCCCCAATCCCATTGGAATTCATCTTTCAAGTTACAAGAGATGTAGTTACAGTTGATACAAGTTACTTAAGAATGACACTGAATAAGCATTTGGTTATTTGAGAATGACAAAGGAGGTTTCATTTTTAATGTTCATAAGTTATCCAAATTAATTAGTGCTTTAAAATGGCAATGAATCACTTCCCAAAATAATCTGTATTGGCTAAATTAATTCCAGTGAAGGGAGCCAATTTGCTGATTGTAAATTATCAGAGGCCTTGACTAGCTCCTGTGTATGTTGTGTACCATTTATTAGGCTACTGGGAAACAAAGGATGGCTACTTTTCATCAGTGAACAAGATTACAGCCTTAAGTGACTAGCTTATTGCGGTACGTTTATAGGTTTCTATTTAAAGAATTCTAGCCAGACATCATTAAGAAACAAAGCTGGATGTTCAAAAAAAGGAAAAATAAATGGAAGAAAAGCTCATTTTCTAAAGAGATGCACCAAAAACCTATCTGAAGGGAGTATTATCACCCTCTTAGATTAACAAAGAGAAGTTCAGAGATGCAAGACTAATTATGAAGATGCTTCCATCATATGACAGTGCCTAAAGGCAACCTGAAGCCCAGAGTCCCACAGCCTGCTTCCCTTACTTGCAGCTAGATGATTGTTTTGAGACTCCCCTAAATTAAAATGACTTTTGAAGAACGACAAGGTGAGGAAACACATCCAGGAATGTTTTCATAGCAGTGCCATGCCACCCCTCTAGAGCCATCCTCCCAGGTGCCAGGAGAGCTCTGCATCCACCATCCAGCACATACCAACACCCACCCGCTCACTGCGGCGAGATGACTTGGTTAAAGTCTGCAGCGCTGTTCTCCATGGATTTCCCTTCCTCGCCCCTCCAAGGAAAAAACAAAGTTTTACCTAAGCTAATTTGCATGGCATCTCCTGCTCCTATCTGCATCTCCTTACCACTACCAAAGCCTCAACATTTCTGCTTGAGAAATCTTTCTCCAGCTAACCTGCTTATCGGCAATAATGAATACTAGTGCAAACAGGTACAAAATTAAATGGCTTCTTTACAGTGATTATGATAGATTGAGCCATGCTTAATCTACATAATCAAACTGCTTCTGTGCTCAGCAGTAAAACCTTTTTGCTGTCCTGGGAGCAGGTTCAGCCTTGGTTTCTCTTTTGACAGCTTCTTTCTGAGAAACACTAACTGTGACTGGGAAAGGAGCTACTTGAGAAGCAATTACTTAACACAGCTGCATGAGGCATGCCTCAAACTCTGCAATATGGCAAAGCAGGTCCAAATGAAAGGGAAAAGGAAAAAACACAGAAGGGAAAACAAAGTACAAACCAATCTCCTCCAGCTACTATCCACATACCTAGACAAAACTGGAGAGACCTTCCCAAGAGAGATAAAACATGTCTACCCACCCAGCTGCAACGAGCTACAACCACTACAATAACGTCCTCTCCTTATGCAAGGGCATCCCCATATGCAAGGGCATTGTCTACTTACATGCTAATGAAATACAAGAAAGTATTTTCCAATCTCAAGACCAGACTCGTGTTTCAAATAAAGCTGTCTAAATCTTGCCAAGGTGCCAGAAACAAAGGATGGCACAGGTATATTATAAAATCCTTGACTTGGGAAATAAAAGGATTTGGTTCAGGGAAGGTTCTGAAACACATCTCTGCCTAACTCATGTCTGTCAGGTCACTTAAGCCAAAAGTGTCCAGAAGCTTTTTCTACTTTTAAATATTGATCAATTTTTAGAGTAAAATGAGAAGTGAGAAATGGCTTTCCCCACAAAGTATAAATAAATGCTATTTCAAAGATATTAAACAGCCTATTTACCTTTGTCCAAAACACAGCACTGAAAGAAGCTGAGAAAAGGTTTGCTTCCTGATGTACTTCCTGAGAGTCTTCTGTTTTCTGTTTGCTTCATCTACCCCCCCCCCGCCCAAGAGTCTAACAGAACTATTAGCCTGTGAGCTCGTGCTTATTTCTAAACTTCACCTAAGAGTTGGAAAGTGAGCAAGCATGATGCAAAATGCTAATAAACACTTACAGAGGACACATGGAAAGAAGGTGCTGGATGGTCTGCTGTGGTTGGAAAGGTGGGAGCTCCCACTAGAAGGTGCCTGCATCTTCATAAGCAAAGGAAAACCGACGCGGGGG